>APFE030411478.1:1660-12919 GCA_000404065.3 Pinus taeda | reverse complement strand
CTGAGCGTGGTTTGTGGTTACCCTGAATTTTGCCTTCCTTCAGCCTAAGGCAAATTTAGGTGCTAACATAGTGGTGACTCCACTGGGAAACGAAATCAATCCCCTTACTTCTTGATAATTCTAAGCTTCCGGATGATAAGTTTAGGATTTGATAGGTTGAGTGAGTTGGTTGTGTCCTTTGATTTTTCTCAATAGAACGCTGGCTTCTAGAAGATATACTAGAGCTAATCTAGATCTAGATCCTCCGCACGTCTACGAAAATCCCAATTTGATTTCAAGAATTCGTCGTTAAGGGAGCTCTATATCTCCCGTTTTAAAATCCCATTCATGCCCCGACACTTTTCAGTATCTCGAATAGCTAAATTTTGATGAGTAGTTTGAACTAACATTATTTGAAACCAAGTCCGAAAGGGCAGTTGACTCTACTATCCACAATCCACAGTTTCTTGTAGACTTGGAGATGGAAAGGGCTAACCGATCGATTGATAACTACATTATAGCTCAGCTTCAAACTCCAATTGCTAGTCCCTAACAAACTGTGCACACTCCTCCAACACCTCCGAGGCAAAATCCAACAAGAGTGATGGCTGCCCGTTTTGCACCTCTTGTTTTGCCTCAAGTTTTAGATGATATGTCCACAGATTATCAAAGAAAAATCCCGTTTTTTGATGGCACTCCTAACATCATCACTGCTCGGCAACATGTGGACATAATGGAAGATTTCTATGAACTTCATGATATCGATGCAGAGAATGTGGCAATGAGACTCTTTGTACAGACATTTGCAGGTGAAGTGAGGAAATGGTTCAGAGGTTTGCCGGCTGCACGCATCACTACCTTGGCTGACCTACAAATACAATTTTTAAACCGCTGGGAAGTGAAAAAGAATCCTCTTCAAATTCTGGCTGAATATGAGAAAATCAAAAGAAATGCTGGTGAGTCGGTCCAAGACTATTGCATTAGATTCAATTCAGTTTATAACGAAATTCTAGATCATCTAAAGCCACCTGTGGGACTAGCCATGGTGAAGTTCCCTGATGGTTTTGATGTTGACATGGCTTATCAATTAAGAGAAAGAGAACCGGCCACAATGGAAGATGTGCAAAATATAGCGATCAGCGTTGAAGCAAATATGCTGACCAAAAGAGCTAGAGCAAAGGCAGAGAAGAACGTCACCGTAAAATAAGAGTCTTCCTCGGTACATCAATTACTCCAGAAGGTAGAGCAGATGCTTGAAAGGGTGGAACTTGACAAACTGGAGCCACAAGTTAGAAATCCTAACTTTTGTGCTCAGCAACAACTACAATATAGAATAAGAGAGACAGATTAGCGAGCCCAAGAGCAGACAGCACAACAGCCAGTATAGACACCTTTGCAGCAAAATTTTGTGCATGGGCCAGAGTCAGATGAGGACGGGAATATAATAGGTGAAGAAAATCACCTCTTTACTCCTGATGATTTGCCTATTTATCTCACTGAGGATGAGGAATATGTAGAAAGTTCGGTTGTTTACAAAGATGTAGATTTCATTCTAGCAAACAGCAACGTCTTAGAGGTAGAATTAGATGAGTACCAAAGAGGCTATATGAATGCTCTGTCCGCCCAGCAGCAGCGATATTCACTTAGAAACAGAGATGTGCCAGTCAAACCAATTCAGAAAAGGAAGGATGTTGAAGCATCAAAGAATGATTTATCAGTTGCACAAAGGAAAGGAAAGGAGGCAGTTGATCCGGATAGCAGCAAATCACCATCAACAGAACAATCACATCATCAAGTTGCATTGAAAGAAAAGGAAAGGAAAGAAATCCCAGTCAAAGAGGTAGAAAATATTCCCGCTTTTAATTTAGAGAATGAGATTTCTAAATTAAAGGTATCGATCCCCTTGACTGAAATAATGAGGAACAACAGTTATAGAGGGCAGGTATGTAAAATGTTGAATTTGGACCCAATGTTTGACATGGTGAATGTCGAAGATGATCAACTTGAAATGATCTTTGGTCCAGCATCAAATGGTGAGTCTCCTGATAGTGATGTGCCACCTTTTTATATCAGTTTAATATTGCATGTTTTTGTGTTACATAACACCATGTTCGATTTTGGACCTTCTCACAATCTCATGCCTAAGGCTATCATGGATAAGCTGGGTCTAGACATCACCCGACAATACCATGATCTCTATTCGTTTGATTCCAGCAGAGTAAGATGTATTGGGCTCATGAAAGACTTGGTTGTGAGTCTGGATCAGCTCCCAATGAAGAATGTTTTGATGGATGTTATTGTAGCAGATATTCCTCCCAGGTTTGGCATGGTTCTTTCCAGGTCTTGGGTAGTTAAATTGAAAGGGACACTACAACTAGATTTCTCCTATGCAACAATTCTGGTGTTTGGCCAAATGAGGAAATTGTATTGGGAACAAAAAATGAAATACATGATCACAAGCAAGGAGAAACCAATAAATCATCCGATTAATTATGTACATACATATTTAGAGTCTTTTGTTTTGTATTTTGATAGTTTCAATAATATTGATAGTCAGTTAGTAGAAGCAGATGATATTCCGGAAATAACAGAAAATTTCAGAGGAGTTTTAAATAAAGAAGGACAAGAACAGCAGAGCACCGTTGAGCGATCAGCTGAAAGTAATCGATAGCAAGCAGACCAAGCACAGTAAACAGATTTTCAACACTTGCAAGAGGAGGAAGAAGGTCTATGGACCATGGATTTCGATGGAGCAGTGGGAAATGATGGCGCTCAAATTGGAATTAGGTACGCATTCCTTTCTCCACACAGAACAAGTCCCTAGTAACGTGCAAGTGTGCTCTTACATGTTGGCTTTTGATTGTTCAAACAATGAAGCTGAGTATGAAGCTCTGATTGTTGGCCTAAAGATTCTAAGAAAGCTGAATGCTAAGAGGATTTCAGTATATGGTGACTCTGAATTGGTGATTAAGAAGGTCAGAGGCGAATATCAAGAAAAGCATCCTCAAATGCGGGCTTACCGTAATGCAGTCCTAGACATTCTAAAATTATTTTCAAAATATACCCTGACATGTGTGCCTCATATACAAAATAGTATTGTTGATGCTCTTGCCAAGGCAGCAAGTAGTTTGAAAATCCCAATGAACTCCAACAATAAATTCGAAATCCATGTCAAGCATCGTCTGACCGTTCCAGAAAATCAGGGATATTGGCAAGTTTTTCAAGATGATGAGGAGATTGATGATTTTCTGCAAAACAAAGGCAAGTTCAAAGAGACCTCAATTGATGTAGAAAATGACGATGGTAAAAGTAATGGTATAGATGAGGTGTAGATCAATGAAATGGACGTGTTGCAGCTGAAGAATAACGTTATTCCTAAAGGCTTGATACCTTTAGAATAACTCTTTGATCAAGATGATGTAGCCCACAAGCCAACATTGTAGGCAAGAGAGAAGGGTGTGGAAGAGGTCAATATCGGAACAACTGCTAATCCCAAATTGGTAAAATTGTCCAAAGCATTACCGCCAAAGATCAAGGAAAAATATATCAGTTCGTTGTCTTCATTTGCATATGTGTTTGCTTGGGACTATTCTGACTTAAAGACATATGGTACCAATATAATTCAGCACACTATACCCATCAAGCCCAATCAAAAACTATTCAGACAAAAGTTGAGAAGGCTAAATCCAAAGTTGCTGCCATCTATTGAAAAGGAGATAAACAGGTTTTACAAATTAAGAATCATTATTCCCATTAGATTTTCAGATTGGATCTCTAATTTGGTACCCGTACGAAAGAATACAGGTGAGATTCGCTTATGCATTGATTTTAGAAATCTCAATAAAGTTGCATTGAAAGACAACTATCCACTGCCCAAAATGGACCATATACTTCAGCGAGTAGTGGGAGCATCTCATATGTCACTACTTGATGGTTATTCCGGATATAACCAAGTTTCTATCCATGAAGATGACCGAGGCAAGACAACATTCACCACTCCATGGGGAACCTTTCATTATGCTAAAATGCCTTTCGGTTTGAAGAACGTAGGTGCCACATTTCAGCTTGCAATGGACTTGGCTTTTGCAAATGAGAAGGATGTCTTTTTAGCTGTGTACCTGGATGATTTGATGGTGTTTTCCAAATCTGATGAACAGCACATGTACCATCTAAAAATTGTCTTTCAAAAGTGCAGAAAATATGGCTTGTCGTTGAATCCGAAAAAGAACTTGTTCGCCATGGAGGAAGGAAAACTACTTGGGCACATTATCTCAAAATATGGCATTCGTATTGACCCAGCAAGTGTGCAACCAATTTAGCAAATTGATCTGCCCTGGAATAAGAAAGAGATACAATCTTTCAATGGTAAAATGAATTTTCTACGCCGCTTTGTACCTAATCTTGCTGAACACCTAAGAGAGATGACAAACATGCTTAAGAAGGACAGCCAAGTGAAATGGACAGAGGAGGCTATAAAATATTTCAATTTGGTCAAATTGGCTCTTTCCTCGGCTCTAGTTCTAGTCAGCTCGGACTACACTCAGGATTTTATATTGTTCTCATTTACTTCAGAGCACACTATGGCAGCTGTGTTATTGCAGAAAGGAGATGATCATGAAAGACCCATTGCATTCTTCAGCAGAGCTATAAGAGATGCAGCCTTAAAATACAACATCATTGAGAAGCAAGCCCTTGCACTTGTGAAGGCATTGAAATATTTCCGGGTATATATTCTACATTCTCATATTTTGGCCTATGTTCCTAACATTGTTGTCAAAGATGTTTTAGTACAGACCGATCCGGAAGGAAGACGAGGCAAATGGATTGCAGCTTTGTTAGAATATGATGTGGACATAAAGCCCACAAAGCTGGTTAAAGGACGGGGATTGGCAAAGTTAATGGTCGAATCAAACTTGCACGCCTTAGACATAGATCTGCTCACTGCTATGTCCGATGAGAATGTGGAAGGATCGTCAATTCAGGTATCTGAAATGTTTGCTCTTTCTTCGTGGTATTCAGATATCATATATGTTCTTAAAAATTTGTCACCACCACCCGGCATGACTAGAAACAAAGCGAGAACACTCAAGTTGAAGGCTGCCAAGTTTTGCATTCTAAATTCTGCACTGTATTGGAAAGATCCCGGGGGCGTTCTGTTAAATTGTTTGGTGGAAAAGGAAGCAAAGAAGGTCATGGAGGACTGCCACCAAGGAGACTGTGGTGGTCACCTTTTTTGGAAATCAACAGAAAATAAAATTCTGAGAGCGGGGTACTATTGGCTGACATTGTTTGTTGATGTATATAAGATGGTCAAGCACTGTCATAAGTGTCAGATTTTCGAAGGAAAGCAGAAGTTACAGCCTTTGCCACTTAAGCCTATTGAGGTGAGTTCTCCTTTCCAGCAATGGGGGTTGGATTTCATTGGTGAAATTCATCCCGCTTCTTCCGGTCAGCATAGATGGATCCTCACAGCGATAGATTATTTCACGAAATGGATCGAGGCAATTCCCACCAGACAAGCTACAGATGCGGTAATCATTTCATTCCTTGAAAATAACATCTTGTCTCGCTTTGGTTTCCCAAATAAGTTAATCACTGATAACGCAACAGCTTTCAAATCAAAAAGGATGGTAGAGTTTTCTCATAAATATCACATCATTTTGGGTCACTCGACTGCCTATCATCTACAAGGCAATGGATTGGCGGAATCTTCGAACAAATCATTGGTCAACATCATCAAGAAGCTGCTGGAAATAAACAAGAAGAGCTGGCATAAGAGGTTGGTCAATGCACTTTGGGCAGATTAGGTCAGTCAGAAGGAATCCATAGGTACATCACCTTTCGAGCTTGTTTATGGAGTTGATACAGTATTTCCTACCTCTCTCGCTGCCCTGGTAGTCAAACTCCTTTAGGAGGCCGGCAGTGAAGAAGATCCCATGCAGAGAAGGTTGAATCAAATGGTCCACTTGCAGCAGACCAGAGAAGAAGTTTTCAAGAACACATCCAAATTGCAGGAGAAGATTAAGAAAATTTATGACAGAAAAGCAAAGGCGGAAAAATTTCAGTTGGATGATGTGGTGCTGAACTAGGATGCAAGGAATGAGGAAAAAGGTAAGCACGGTAAGTTCGAGAACCTCTGGAAAGGTCCCTTTAAAATTGCAGCATATTGGGGTCAGAATGCCTTTCTTCTGAAGGAAATGAACGGGGAAGATTGTCCAGGAGGGCCGATCAATGGTCGGCTGCTCAAGCGGTACCATTTCTGAGTTATTAACGCTGCTTCCACTGTCACTGTAAATACCATTTTATTTCAGTTTTGTTAGATTTTGTCAAGTTAGTCTTCAAGTCATTTCAATGTCAAATTGAAGTCAGTTTTTTGGTTTTCAGTTTCATAAATGAGTCAGAGTCCTGTGTTGTTTGTCAAAATAATGACTCCATAGCCCAATGGACGAAGGCATTGTCTAGCTCTCCCATAGATCTGTTGTTCTTGGCACCTCCAAGGAGCTACCATCCCCCATTGGAGCCAATGTTAGAGTCGGTCTTGTCAGTCCTCCATCAGAGATCAAGACTTTTTATGCATTTCATTTTTAGGAGTCTCGCTCCATTCACTCAGTTGCATTCCGCTAGGGGCATGCCATACTCTGACGGAAAAGGTCATGCTAGTCATTTCCCCTCATGTTTGGCTCCTGCTGGCTTAGGTCTTTTGTCAATGATCACTAAATTCCATGACAGTCAAGGTCTGGTCCTTTAATGGACAAAAGTCATTTTCGATAATTAAGTCTAGGGATTAATCAATTTGGTCTTCAACCATGTCCAATAAAGCCGTGCAGGCTAGAGTGAGGCCCTTACAAAGTTATGATTCAGAGAGTTTCATCGTCATGTTGATAGACTTCGACTGTTCTTCAAAACTCTGTTTTGAAGAATAGTCAAACAGTGTCATTAGTGATAAAATTTTCAAAAAATCATCAATTGATTTCTTCAGGTGTAGTCATGGTTTCTGTGGCCAAATGCCCTGTCATGCAATCTCTACAAAGAGTGTAGAAAGTTTCATCATTTGAGCTAAAATTTCAAATGGAAAAGTGAAATTCAGTGTTGCTTTAAGTCAGTGAAAAAAGGCCAAAATGAAACATTAGCAAAGTGGGTTTTTGGAGAAGAAAAAATTTAACCCATGACTTCAAAGTCTTTAAATAGAGGTTTCTACAAGCAAACAAGGTCATTGTGCAAATCAAGGTCATAGAGAAATGTTACAAAGTGATTAGGAGAGAAAAGTGTGTGTTTAAGAGTGAGTGGGAGTTGTTTTCCATAGCGCGGAACATACACAGAGGGGCGCGGCGCACACAGAGCCACCCCATAGTGCAAAATTTCTACGGGTGCGGTGCACACACAGGATGCGGCGCACACCCATAATAGCTGAAATCGTGCCAAATTGCCTCAAGTTGCTTGTGAAACCCCTCAAATCAATAGGTAGGCTCTATATCATGGCTTGCTCATCAAATTTTATGAATGTTATGGTGATTCATGGCTATGTATAATTGCAACAAAACTCATAAAACCAACCACAAGAAAACACCAAAAGCCATTGTTGTTAGGGTTGCATAATTGTGGTGTTGATGCCAAGGTTCCATTTTCAACCCTCATTTTTCCCTTGCTTGTCATTTTTCCCTATCCCCCCTTTCTCATTTTTCCTATTATCCCTACCCAAAACACTACCAAACCCTATTTGCTATCCCCTCCTCTTATTTGTCAACATAACACCCCAAAACCCTACCTTATCAAAACCCCAAACCCTACCTTATCAAATACCCAAACCCCCTACATATCCCTAAACAGACTTCTCCCCATAACCCTTATTCCCATCATATTACTCCCCTCCTAATACTCCCTTTTTTTTTTCATTGTTCCCCTTGGTGGCAGATATCACAACAACACCTAGTTTCATACCATCATCAAAGGGCAGCCCAAGTACAGTACACACAGCAGTCATGGCATCTGAGCATTCATCAGAGTATGAGATGGAGACACAAAGTGATTCATCCTCGGAAGAATAGGCTCCCAGGAGACATCACAAGAGTGGCAAACATGTTAGGGATGAGACAACTACCCTCACTGAATTGCAGGCCTGCCCTCTTTCCATGTCATGTTTCCAGCATCTATCATGTTTTGAATTTTTTCAAAGGGTGGCTAATGTCAGAGTTCATCATGATTTGGCCCATCTTTTTGTGCTTCACCTACATGGAGGTCAGTCTATCTTGGCCGGGGTCACCTTCACATTGACACCAGAAACTATCTCATTGGCAACCAGCATACCGAATGTTGGAGAACAATGGCACAAGAAAAATAAGGTGTATAGGCAACACTATGAGCCTTACATTAAGGCCAGATTCTTGAGGCAGCTCACAAGAGTCTTTCCATTCAGATATTTGAAAGATGAGTATGCTCCACTCATGAAATTGATCATGAAGTACTTCAGCTGTGAGGGGAGGTTCTCTCATCTATATGCCTACCACATCAGGTTGCTCATGCACTTTACCAGGCTACGGATGATGAACCTCCCATTTTTCATTTGCAGGAACATAGAGAGGATGAACACCTTCATGCAGCATAAGACCCCTCAGCAGCGACTTAACAGTGTTTATCACTTTTCTCTTATCTGGATTTTGGTGGATCATCAGTTGGGATTGCAGGGCATTGCTTGGGAGGACTTCATCTCCCCTGACCTCTTCAGCACTTCACAGGTATTATCAGAGGCAGAGCATGAGATAGGTGGTCCTTCTCATCAGTATGAGCACCATGAGACCACTACTATGCCAGTATTTGTTACATATCAGAGAGGTAGTAGGCACTTGTTTGCAGTAGCAAAGCGAGTGTTATCTCCACCCGGGGTGGAAGGGTCCTCGCTTCCAGCATCGACAACACAGGTACAGGACAAGGGAAAGAGGCCCATGCATGACAAGGGGCCATCAGGTGTACAGGAGGTCGACTTCATCCTCATTCAGGATGATGATGCAAATGTGGAGAGTGCCAAACTTAGGATGACCATCCAGGAGCAGAAAACAGAAATCTAGGACTTGTCACTCAATTTGGAGAGGACCAAATGGATCATCAGGTATTTGGAGCAGAGGAACAAACAGCTTGAGGACCAGCATGAGATCATGCAGCTGCAAAGCATCCGTGAGAATCGCCAAGCTGCCCAGCATAGGAGGATCGAGCTCACTCCCTTGGAGCAAGAGATTAACAATGACCGTGAGCCTTGGCTCGAGCGTATCAACATCCACCTTGAGAGACTGCTGGAGAAGGCTGACAGGGACAAAACCATATTGAGGCGGATGCTTTATCATTACAGGGCACGGAACATGAGTTCAAAGGCTCGGATAAGGAGCTTGAAGGCAAAATTGAGCAGAGCAATAAAGAGACAAAAGAAGCAAAAGGAGCAAGATCGGCTTCAAATCTTGGCTGAAGCCTCTGTGGCCCAGCATAGTGCCTCTTAGAGAACCTCCAACCCAAATTTCAAGAAATTTGGGGCAATTTTGTTCAAATGGCAAAATTTTGGTCACAACACAGGTTTTTACTCCCTATGCTCCGCGCAACTGGCGCAGCGCTTAGGATTGGGAGCTCCAAATGACAAATGGCTTGAATTTTTGGATTCAGCATGCAAAATCATGACTACTTGTTCTTGGACAAGAAATTTGGGCATGATTTGAGTCTCCAAGAGGTAAAAAACACCCAAAAAATGACCTCTCTGCCCCTATTTTGACACACAGGAAGAAATCTTGGGAGAATGAAGATTTGGAGGGGCAAATGAGCACCAAATTCAGAAATTCCACTTGGGTTGGAAAGTAGACAGGCCATGCTTTCCAACAAGCACACTTGGGCACATTTTGGACTCCTACAGGTACCTCAAAATAGCCTCCAAAGTAGCGCGGCGCATATAGAGAAAAAGGCCAAATTCACCTCCGTTTCGCGAAATTTCGATTCGTGACTTTCTCCAAGTGGGCCCACTCATCTACATTTCACCTTTTTCGGAAATTAAGGCAAAGTTTAAAGAGTTGGCTTCTATCCAAGTGGAAAAGGAAGGCAAACATTCACCCAAGCCATTTGTCATTTTTGTAACGCTGCACCTGTAGCTAATGGTTGGCTTTCCATCTCCATTTTGTAATGATTTGAGAAACTCACCAACTCTTGGTCATTCTATCTCCTCATGGCATGTTCTATTTATTGTATGCAAATCATTTGCAAAGGGTTGGCTTGTAATTTTTGGGGGACTGTGGGAAAGAAACTCTATTTCTTCATTATATATTTTGACAGAGGATTAATGAAAGGCAGCGACTCTGTTTCATGAGATTCATGTGGTTGTGAGTGTAGAAAATGTGTCTCTTATGTTTCATGTGTATTTCGTTATGTTTCACAGTTCATTTCATATTCATTTCCAGTGAAATTTTCTAAGTTAGATAAGGTAGAATTCATTTTTATTTCTCTGCCTGTGGGAAAATTTCATGTTCAGTGTTCTTTCTTCTGTTGAAAAGGATTCATGTACTTATGCCCTTTTCACCCTCCTAAGCAATCTCTCTATTTCGTGTTATTTCAAACTAAATTGCTAGACTTTCCGCCTATCTTGCCTCACGAAGTAATCTGTGCCTTTGTATTAAATTCTCTATTCATTGATGTCCATTGGTCCCATACCATTCCAGAAACTCATTCATTCATAAAAAATTGCTTCTTGTATCCATATTTACTTACTAGCCTAAGATCAATATTTCACTGTAAGTCATCTCAGACCATATTGTTTATCTATTCACTAAGCGTGACTCAGAGAGAGCCCTCTCCTGTTCTGGTAGGGCTAGCTACCAGAATGAGCATGGTTTGTGGTTACCCTGAATTTTACCTTCCTTCAACCTAAGGCAGATTTAGGTGCTAACAGTTGTCACAAAAGAATGAAATTCAGCAAATCCGTGGCATAAGTTGTTGGGTCCCTATAATACTAGTGATTACCCCATTACTATTGTAGTTGTACCCCTTATTAATATTGTTGTTCCCCTATTGTCTTCATATTGTTATTATTGTGCCCCATAGAATCCCTCTATTGTTATTTTTGTGGCTTTATATTATTATTGTTAGGTCGGCTGGGTTATATTTTGACTCGTTAGACTCCTATATATAGAAAGGAGGTTTTATCATTTGTATCATCCAAGAATTTTTCATTTATGTAATGTAAAGGAGGTTTCCCCCTCGAAGAGGCTGAATTCTAAGGCATTGATCTATCTTTTCTATCTTTTCTTGAGCTGG
>APFE030411476.1:246654-264287 GCA_000404065.3 Pinus taeda | reverse complement strand
TTTCATGTTTGTGGCGCTGCACCTGTAGCTGGTGTTTGGCTCTCCACCTTCATTTTGTAATGATTCGAGTAACTCCGCAACCCTTGGGTGTTCTATCTCTTCATGGCACATTCTATATATTGTATGCAAACCATTTGCAAAGGGTTGGTTGGCTTGTAACTTCTGGGAGACTGTGGGAAAGAAACTTTGTTTCTGCATTGTATATTTTTTACAGAGGATTAATGAAAGGCAGTGGCTCTGTTTCACGAGATTCATGTGGTTGTGAGTGTAGCAAATGTGTCTCTTATGTTTCATATGTATCTTGTTATGTTTCATAGCTCATTTCATGTTCATTTCCATTGAAATTTTGTAAGTTAGCTAAGGTAGAATTCAATTTTATTGCTCTTCTTGTGGGAAAATTTCATGTTAAGTGTTCATTTCTTCTGTTGAAAAGGATTTATGTTTTCCATGCCCTTTTCACCCTCTTAATCAATCTCTCCATTCCACACTATCTCAAAACTAAATTGCTAGGCTTTCCGCCTACCTTACCTCATGAAATAATATGTGCCGTTGTATTAAGTTCTTTGGTCATTGAGGTCCAGTGGTCCCATAACATCCGAGAAACACAGTCATTCATGAAAATCATTTATTATTTTCATTTTCACTTACTAGCCTAAGATAAATAGTTTGTTGTAAGTCATCTCAAGCCTTTTCATTCACTTATTCACTGAGTGTGACTCGGAGAGAGCCCTCTCCTATTCTTGTAGGGCTAGCTACCACACTGAGCGTGGTTTGTGGTTACCCTGAATTTTTCCTTCTTTCAGCCTAAGGCAGATTTAGGTGATAACAATAGGAGTAGACACAATTTAGGGAAATTCTTGCCAAATACCCCCACACCATCAAACAGACAACCTTCCCTCTTCTTCGGTGACTATCAACTTCCCTCTCTCACTACAAGGGAGTTAGAGGACCCATTACGTGAACAATAAGAGATCTTTGAGGAGCCTATTGGGGAGGAATAAGAAGAAACCATTCCATACACTTACATCATGGCTGAAAATAGAAATGAGGGTGCTTTTCCTTCTAGAGAGATAAATGGAGATTCTAGGATGAAAAACATAAGCCATTCTCCCCTTCCTCACTTCCATGGCTTAACCTCAAAGGACCCTAATACCTCTTTGTTTGAGTTTACTTTGATTTGGAGAACTTATTATTATACCTCTGATGACCAGAAGTTGAATTTATTCCCTCCACCCTTAAGGATGCATCATTGTGTTGGTTCATGGGTTTACCTAGGGACAACATCACTACTTAGGCTGAAATGTGGCAAGCCTTCAACAACAAGTACATGGATTATTATAGGTCAAAAGACACCAAATATGAAATCTTCAAAATGACCTTGGGACATGATGAATCCTTGGAAGATTATGAGGAAGGATTCCAACTCAGTTACAAAAGGGCTAGATGCACCCTTGATCCTAAATCAGTCAAGTTAGTCCCTCTTATAGGAATTAGGGAGGACATTCTAGAAACCATAAACATGATATCTAGAGGGGACATTTATCATCTATCTTATGGTGATATCAAGACAATTTTCAGAAGCCATTCTAGGGCTACTAGAAAGAAGGGTAGGGATAGTCAAGCTTTGGAAAATTCCTCTTCTAACAACACATCTATCAAAAGTGAAATTGGAAACATGTTAGAAGACTTTAAAATTGAGATTTTGAACACCCTTTCTCTACAAATGGACACCATGCACATCAAGAGGAAGCAGGAGGAAGCAGAGATATCCTTGACTATCTTTTTCCCTAGATGCACTAGAAGGCACCCTAGAAATGAATGTCCATTGAATGTTAAAGAGGTCTTCTCGGTCAGTGAGAAAATACATTCCATAGATAAGTGACCTTCTTTACCTAGATTGAAGGTTGTATACCAAGGGGTTGAAGGTGGGGTTGGACAACTCTGTTATATCAATCAAAGGAGGCCTCAAGGACCTCGGCCATACCAACAGGGTATGCAAGGGGCATCCTATTCCTATGAAAATCCCAATTATAATGCACCCCTTCCCCCTTGGTGTTCTATTTCTCTTCATTCATGGTCCACAACTTCTCCTTGGTCTTATGCACATCAATACCTTTCCCAACCTGCCAATCATTCATTTCAGCCATATGTGTTTTGGAGAATTTGGTATCTACGGATAAATACTAATTCCCTAGATAAGTTGTTGTATCTAGAACAACAATTTAAAGTGTTTTAGTCTTTTCCTATAAGAAATAGATAAGATGAGAAGATGAGAAGACCTACTTGTAGTTCCTCTTTCCTCTCATCGCCCTTGTATCGATCATGTCACTCCTTCTCGTACTTAATACGCTTGAGAAGTACTTGCAAACACAATAGAAAACAAATAATCGATAAAAGCACATGATCTATTGAATATAAGTGAAAGGAATCAGATGAAATTCACACATATAAGCATTATGAAACAATGGAAACATATGGGAGAAAGCTTCAAACACTTTATTGAATATAAGAAGGAATTACAACCATTGGTGTTTGATTCAAATACATTCCTCTAGCTTGGGTCCCATCCACATCAGATCAAAAGCATGACAAACTTGTAGCATTACGATACTTGCTTCAAAGACAAATCTCATAGCAACATTATCTCCTTACAATTCAAAATAATCCAACCCCTCATCACTTATATGAGTAGTCAATTTATAGGATAATGAAGGAGGTTTTATCATAAATGGCGGAATTGAATGGTCTTCCATACTTAGAATTATTTCCATGGAGGAAGGGATGAGAGGGTAGGATGCACATTAACTCATTCCTCATCCATTTTCGAGCTCATACGAGTTGATAAGTGAGGGAACCTTCTAGATGAATCCAAAAGGTAAGAATATTCCCCAAACCCTATGTGAATTTTGCTCAATCTCGCCCAACGCATGTGAAAGGAAGCCTAAGTGCTCTATAGAGCACCCTGGCATGGACTCAACTGCTTGGTAGCACACCCTCATAAGAGCTTACCTGCGTTGGTCCCTCTAGAGGCTATTTTTGGATGTCTTCAAGTCATGAAACTACCTGGGAAGGAGTCATTCAAAGGGGTGACTTGTTTAGGGAATTTAGAATCTGAAATTAGGGGTTGATGATCCCTAAAACACTGATCTAGATGATGGGATTGATGTGCGCAAATGGATCTATAACAACTGCCCCCTAAAGCGTGAAGTTGAAAAAATTCCAATGTCGAATGAAATGCTTTATGATGTGATGAGGAGGTATCGAAGTGGAAGGCGACTTGCATCAATTACAATACATATATCATGATATTTCATTTTACATGAATTGTTGAGGGACGACATACCCATGATCAGCTTATAAACTTTCATTACATGTACATGAATAGTCATCTACAGATATAGACCCATGATTGGAATGACAATCAATGTAAAGCCATTGCACATATGATTTAGTACTACTGAAATCGCAGCCCAGATGGATGAAACTAGATCCGGGCTTTTCTATCTCATTCAATCATTCACTCAAGTACAAGTCTAACCATGTGAATATATGTCCTAAAGTCGTACATAGGAAGAAACCATATGATTACCAGCCAATGATGTAAGTTATTAACAGATGCGAGAGAAAACACCAGTAATGATAAAGATCCTTAAGGCACTGCAGTACATTCTACACAGTGTGAATGGATGATTTGATGTTGAATACCGTACAAAGTCTTTTAGTCGAAGGCCATTGATGTCAACCTATTGCCAGAAGCAAGAAACCTGCCATTGATGTATGCAAGCCTTAAGGTACTGGAAGGGTGTTTCTAAGTCAACTTCTTCGATAATGAGTTGATGTCAACAAGAAGCGACTTGTTGCAGGAGGGCCTTGATGTATCCCACATCAATGACACAAAATGAGTGTAGTGATTTTGGATATGGAATTTGACTGACGACACAAGGTTCAGGAATGGGGGTCATGAAAATGAAGGTTTATGGTACTGTAAAGGATGACTTCTCCTAAACATATGGGTGACATTGAATGAATTGGCAGCATTGACCCAAAATTAAAGTAATGGATGGTGTGATAGACCATAGGTATGATAACCATCAAGCACATAACCCAACCCAAATAGTCTAAATGAATTGGCAGCATTGACCAAAAACCAAAGTGATGGATGATGTGATAGACCATAGGTATGATAACTGTCAAGTGGATAACCCAAACCAAATAGTCACGGAGATTAAGTGAAACTGTCATGTTCAAGGGCGACCTACTACCATAAAGTGGTTTTCCTCTTTTTCCCATTTTCTCCAGTCATTGCTGACAAGTACCTCTTTATTTTTATCAATCTTGAGGAGGATAACATATGCTTGTTGTATAATTCCACCCTTTAGGTGAATCCATCGCTATGTGATGTTTTAACGAGTCTAGCGAAGGTGAAACTCGATCTTGTCTAGATGGATAACTTTGTCACTATTTGATGTTTTAATGAGTTTAACAACAAAAATAGCTTGGTCCTTTTCATGTTTAGAGAGTTTGAAAAGGGAAAAAAAGAAAAATCCATTAGTTCTTTTTTGTAAATTAATCTCTTAAGCCCAAAAAAGCGTAAAATAATACAAGAGAGATGTCATTTCCAATCTGTTAATGAGCTGAAAAGGATAAGCGCTTGACAATCTCTTCATATTTAGAGAGTCTGAAAAGAGCGTAAAGAGGACTCCACTTTGAGGAATGAGTGGTGTCTAGGATAGTAACTGGTTCTGGTGATGTTGGAACATCTAAAAACATGTTGATTTATGTGAAGAGGCTGGCTAATAAGACCACTCATTGCAATTGTTCCTCAAAAAAGGTAAAACAACCATGTGAAATCGTATGATCGGCCAAAGGGATGGTGGCGATGGGATGAAGACAACCAAGACTCATATGACGAAAAAGGCTAATAGAATGGAAATCATGAAGTTTAAAATGGAGATGGGTTCATTTTTACACAAGCATGAACCATAGGGAACTATGCTTGGATTTAGTTTCATGTTTACACAAGCTTGAAAAGAAAAACTATGGTTGGATTCATTTTCATTTTTACACAAGCTCGAAACGAAAAACTATGCTAGGATTCAGTTTCATTTTAACACAAGATTGAAATGAAAAACTATTCCTAAGATTGGTTGACATGCCCACAACATGATGAAAGGGAGAGTCTCTTGTAACTAGATGGAAGTCGCTGCGGTGAAGGAGGACGGTTATCCAACACCTTCCTGGCTTCATCCAGATAGGGACAAAAGTGAATGGGGTGATTCCCTTCACATAACCTACATGGAAACTTAAGTTTACCACTAGGTGCATGCCCCCAATATTCATTACATTCACCTAAGTAGACTACTCATGGCTATCAGGTAGATGGAATGAAGGTTCTTTTACGATATCAAGTGAAAGACTCGAATGGGATTTTATGAGATCTAATCAAAGACTAGATTTAGAACTTTACTCCAAGGGACCTTGTTTCATTTTTTAATGAGCTTGACACAAGACAAAGAACTCTGCTCAGATTCCTTGTTTCATTTTTTAACGAGCTTAAAACAAGACAAGGAACTATGCTCAAACTCCTTTGTCTCATTTTTTAATGAGGTTGAAAAAAGACCAGGAACTATCCTCATATCCTTGGTTTCATTTTTTAACGAGGTTGATAAAATATAAGGAACTATCATCATACTCTTAGCTTTGATTTTTTAATGAGGTTGACAGAAAACTAGGAAATATCCTCATATCCTTGGTTTCATTTTTTAACGAGGTTAACACAAGACAAGGAACTGCCCTCATATCCTTGGTTTAATTTCTTAATGAGGTTGACACAAGACAAAGAACTGTCCTCATATCCTTGGTTTCATTTTTTAATGAGGTTAACATAGGACAATGAACTATCCTTGTTCCCTTTGTCACGACTCATAAGAGGTCATAACTTCCAAGAGGTTCTCATCATATGGGAGAACAATGATCTGGAAGGAGAGATCTGGTTCCAATTCCCCCATTATATAATGTACAACATCATGGGATTGATCGTCCATTGATGTAGGCATAGAACAGGTTGCCACATAATTAACCCGTGGCAGGGATGATACCATTGGTACAATAGGACCACTTAGGGAAGATGGTTGAATGGAAGCAATATTTGGACTAGGAAATGAAAGTTGGTCAATGGTGACAATTTTTCCTTCATGCTGGAAACACATCACTCGAAAGAGTGTGGAAACAATAGCTCCCATGTCATAAACATAGTCACACCCTACAAGTAAATTGTAATATAAAGGGCCTGGGACTACCATCACATTCACATAAATGATTTTTCCTCCCAAAGTAATAGGTAACTGAGGGAGGATCCCTAATGGTCGATTGATTCCTCAATTAAAATCCAATATATTCTAGGTAATAAGCACAAGCAACGGCGAACCGAGTGCATGATTAGAAGTTGACGAAAGGATACTCACAGATGCACCTTCATCTATAATAGTGCCCAATAAAATCATATTACAAAGCTATACTATGATCTGGAAAGGCAGATTAGGAGGAAGACGGAATCCTGCCAGTTGATTCCAATCAAAGGAAGTGATTAGACTACTTGTAGGGGGTACCGTAGAAATAGGATAATTAACCCCTTGAGTTACGAGAGCAGGAGGATTTTCCTCTTGTCCTGATGTAAGGGGAGGACTGCCCCCAAGCTCATTAGAATATGAAGAAACAAAAAGAACTTGAGTGGTATTATATTCACTCTCTTCGGGAAAGCTACGATTAGCTGAAGGTAAAATCGGGTCAACTGTTACATCGACCCATTGATTTGGGTCAGGTGTAGACTCATAATATTCACTTTCAAAGAGAGTGGGTTTGACCGACGGTTGATTTTGGTCAGTCAATTCATCAACTAGTGAAGGATTTATGGAGAGTTTCCTGTAACCAGAGGGAAGTTTTTATGGCGAAGTAGAACAATTATCCAACACTTTTTTGGCTTCATCCAGATAGGGACAAATGTGAGTGGGGTGATTCCCTTCACATAACCTACAGGGAAACTTAACTTTAACCTTTTTTCATGAACTTTACTATCACTAGTTGATGGTGTGTCACCAGTATGATCTCCAGAATTTGATGACACAGGATGATGTGAATGAGAAGACCATTCTTCTAAGATCTGAGGAATATCTAGACAATTTCGAAGAAGATGGTCTCTCGCACAAATTTTTCATGTTTATCAAACGTTTAGAGGCTTGACAGATGGTTTCTCATCAGATGTTGCATTCAAAGCAATGGTTGCTTGGTTGCCCCTTTGTTTAATTTGCTTCTTCTTCTTCTTCTTCCCTTTCTGCTTCTTCTTAGTCACCTTGTTACTGGTACCAACACTTTCCCCAGGTGAAGAGGAAGAAGGGGAGGAAGAAACAACTGAGGAAGAAGGAAAAGGGTCAACTTTAAGATTAACTATAGGTTGATTTTGTCAAGTTGGAGGAGTACTCGATTGCGGAGAAATCACGATATTTTGAACCAAGGAGGTTGAAAAAAACCATACTGGCAAGCCAATGGTAAATCCCGAAAGGGACAATGTAGCCAAATAAGGAGCACCAATACTTTCAAAAGGAGGAAAAGGTCTAGGATTCCCATCAAAAGGAATTCCTTGATCGGTGGACTCTGGATTTATCGCCATATGTTTCAACCTATGATCAACTAAGGAGTGAGCGTGGAGGATATTATCTGTGTTCAATTAATTTTATTTTAATCAAAATAACATAACAAAACAAAAGAAGGATAATCTAGGAAAAAGGTTTACCAAGCAACTGTGAACTATAGAATACCTCCTGGTGAACCGAGAATTACGGGCAGGCAATCTCCCAAAATGTTGTGTTCAGTGTATCATAGTGTACAAGGTGATGGTGTCGGTTACCTAAGGATGAATAGAAACCTAGTTTTGTGCTCCCATATATACCCAAAAGTAGATGGAGGCCCAATCTGTATAAGCGTTGTCTAATGCAAAACCGCACAGTGAGAGAATTCCCATATACTTTACATACTGTAAAACCTCCCTATATACCCGAAGGTACATGGACGAGCTATGATGTAATCACATACATTGAATGAGGTATCACACTCAGGATGTATTGTAGACAAGTTAGCAATAGTTGCTTTGTCTTACGATGTCGAAACACATCTATAGCCTAGACCTCTAAATGTTTTTCGTTAAGTGACAATGCTTCATTAGGTAAATTCAGATAAATTTTAAGTTGATCTTCTTTAGAATTTGCATTTCAAGGTTCACCATGTGATGTATGTTTGCAATTCCTAAAATGAAACTAATATGATAAGCATTATTTTCATTTAATTGAATAATGAAAATCCTAGCTACTTTGGGATGGAGAAATCAAATCTTTGACAAAGAGCAAAGAGCACATCTAATGCATTTTCCGTAGCTATTCCTTTCAAGCATTCACAAACTAAAATGTGAATTATGCAAGTTTTTCTTTTCGAATCCCTTAATGTTACGATGAACAAAAAGGAGATATGCACATGCAATCAATCAAGCTTTAACAAGAACGAAGACTTTTACGACAGTTTTGTTTCGAAGGAAAAGAAGAATTTACGACACTTTCTTTCAAATAGAGATTAATCAACTATATTATAGCTTTGACCATAGACCGATAATGACAAATAAAACATTTAAGAAGCATTAATCAATCAAATCATAGTAGGGCTAGACAAGGAGATAAAATCTTTTTTTTTGAGACATGACATTCATTGATCAATCAGCAAGAAATCAAACAAAAGAAATTTGGCGAGAACTCAATCCAAAGGTGTGAATTTGACCTAAGGTGGATTAGAGTAGGTCAAAGAGGGCCTAAATACAGTGTAGAGCACTGTCTCTCACACAATGGTGCTCTGCAGAGCATTGTCCCCTGACGAAGCCTATGCTGATTCTTGAGAGGCCACTCAAGAGTCATCTAACCTCAATTTTTGACAAAAATTCAATGCAAAAGAGTTGAAATACAGTCAATGAACACAAGTAGGGTCTACAAGAATGTTCTAGGAGGTGAATAAGCTACTAGGAAGGATGATCTTCCCCAATTTGGTCACCAATTTGTTTTGGATAATTTGGTATCTACGGATAAACACTAATTCCCTAGATAAGTAGTTGTATCTAGAACAATAGTTTAAAGTGTTTTATTATTTTCCTATAAGAAATAGATAAGATGAGAAGATGAGAAGACCTACTTGTACTTCCTCTTTCCTCTCATCTCCCTTGTATCAATCCTATCACTCATTCTCGTAATTAATACACTTGATAAGTACCTGCAAACACAACAGAAAACAAAGAATCGATCAAAGCACATGATCTATTGAATATAAGTGAAAGGAATCAGATACAACTCACACATATAAGCATTATGAAACAATAAAAACATATTGGAGAAAGGTTCAAAAACTTTATTGAATAGAATAAGGAATTACAACCATTGGTGTCTGATTCAAAGCCATTCCTCCATCTTGGATCCCATCCACATCACATCAAAAGCATGACAAACTTGTAGCATTACAATACTTGCTTCAAATCCAAATCTCATAGCAACAGTATCTCCTTACAATTCAACATAATCCAACCCCTGATCACTTAGATGAGTGGTCAATTTATAGGACAATGAAGGAGGTTTTATCATAAATGGTGGAATTGAATGGCCTTCCATACTTAGAATTAGTTCCATGGAGGAAAGGATGAGAGGGTAGGATGCACCTTAACTCATTCCTCATCCATTTTCAAGCTCATAGGAGTTGATAAGTGAGGTAACCTTCTAGATGACTCCAAAATATAAGAATATTCGCCAAACCCTATGCGAATTTCACTCAATCTCACCCACTGTAGGTGAAATGAAGCCTAAGTGCTCTACAGAGCACCCTGGCATCGACTCAACTAATTTGCAGCACACCCTTACAGGGACTTACATGCGTTGGTCCCTCTAGAGGCTATTTCTGGATGCCTCAAGTCATGAAACTGTATGGGAAGGAGGCATTCAAAGGGGTGACTTGTTTAGGACATTTAGCAACTGAAATTATGGTTTGATGAGCCCTAAAACGCTGATCTGGATGATGGGATTGATTTTCTCCCCCACATCCTCAGTGGAATGCCCCATCACAAGGTTGGAGGTCTCCATTCAGCCAACCTCTAGCCTTACTGCCTCCACCTCCCTCACAACCAAAACTCCTTTATCCTACTCCAACTAAGCAACCTCATATGCTTGCTCATTCAAATCTGAACGTGAAAAACAAACATGCACAATAGGTCTATAGTGGAAAGACATCCTACCCTGCATATATTGTGGAAATTCAAGAAATCAACCTCATGTATGGAAGAGTGCTTCCAGATAACCAACCTCCACCTCCACCTAAGGGGCTTGAAGAGGAAAAGGAAGAGAGTGTTCCTAAAGCCAATCCACCTCCTTTTCCTGAAATATTGATCCATCATAGTTAGCACACCCCACAAGAGATTGAAATTATGGGAGAATTGGAATAATTGTATGTTATAGTCCCACTCCTCAAAGCCATCAAGGATGTCTCCATCTACAAAAAGCTAATTAAGGAGAAATTCTTCAAACATCCTAGGAGGAGAAACAAAGACATCATGTTCGCTTATGGTGGCTTGACCCAAGTTCGGATTTATTTAGCCAAACAAATCCATATACTACTGGCCCTTTCGGCATCAGCACACGGAGCACAGACTGAGGTCTCGTCCGAAGCAGTATGGGGGATGTTGGAACCAAGTTTCCACACCCTTGAGATTTATGTGACATTGGTTTAGTCCAACTATGTCTGCCTTCTCACAATTCGTTTAGCGCACTGTTCTAACATTAAATACCTTCATGATCTGTTATAATCATCTTTCGTGGAGCCTTAACCAGAGCCTGATGCTTTCGCACTGCTATGGCAGTGACCTGCTATTTCCCTAAACTACACAAAGTATCTTATTTATCTTCTCAACATATCTTAGTTAACATCGTGTAAATATATATTATATCTTGCATTCACTTAATCAATACTATTATACACATTCATGCATCATATAAGTATTAGAAGTGAATTTCATACCTAAGATAATAGATGCATAAAACAAGAAATAAATACATAGAAATGATAGGAAACTTCTCTTTATTAATACTTCCAACAGTTACAGACTCGACTCACCCTGCTTACTCAGCTGCGGACTACTAAGCCTCTATGCACTCAGCTGCAGAGCATTCTCCTACTCTACGGCCCAAAACTAGACTTTACACTTTATATATGACTCAAATATTCATCCTTATCATGATTATATTGATTGATGTCTTAAATACTTAGAGCCTCGCTCTATTTATACAATCCCATGGTCCGTAGACCGTGGGTAGATCTCTACAGCCAACATTACATTAACAAAATTAAGGGCAGACAACCCTATGACTCTTTTACAAACTACATGCTCTGCGCCCACAAAATGCGGAGTCTTTACATTCAAATTACAATTTTTGACCAAAATATAGGCTCTAAGCCCCAAAAATGCCCTTGAGGGATCTCGCGCCCAATAGGCCCCTAGCACAAACATCCTGAATCACCCTCAAGTCACTCTATCGGTGTGGTGATCTTTATGCAAAGGCCTCCCAACTTTGACTAGATTGCTACAAGTTCGGTAGTGCACTGAGCGGTTGCCTATTGTACTTCCTCGACGTGCTCTTCAGTGATTGTTATGTCTGAACTGCTACCCTAGATCCTTTCCTTCGTTGCTTGCAGCTGCATGACCTTTGCTTCAATGAAGGCTGTAATGGTGTATGCCTCATCGATCCACGGTTGTAGATGCGCCTTCAAAATTGCTTCCTTATGCCAAGAATCATCCACTTGCTTCTTGAGCACTTTAGCCTGTTGCTTCCTTGCGAGCCTCTATGTAAGGGAAACCATTTGCTTGATCCCTTTTACTTCGTCGTATCTCTGTTGTAGCTTGCACGCTTGTGTCTCTAGGTGTTGTATGTTCGAGTCCTCCTACAGGGTGGTCAGGACCTCGAATGATTGCTTGAACAACTTTGTGCAGTATGCCACTACAAGGTTGATCGCCACCATTGCTGTGGTAATCGTGGTGGTGTGTTGTTCCTTAAATTTCGGCAAAGTTGAAGGTTGTACCTTCAAATGCAGTTCTATTATCTGAAGGTTCAAATCCAACTAAACCCTGCCCATTTCTTCCTTTGCCTCACTCACCCCTGCTGCTAGCTTCTGGATGCATTCCTCCACTAGTTCTGCTTCTTGGATGGCCAACTCCAGGACCATTTGGTAAGCGTCCTCTCCCACCTGCACTATTTTTCTATTCTGTGCCACTACCTCGCCACGCTAAAGGCTCAATTGTTCAATGTTGATGCACTACTCGCTTATTACCTGGAGTGTGTGATCCTCCTTGGCTTGTAGTTGTGCAGTGACTCCACCCTATAAAATATAGAGTGTCACCCGAGGGAGTGCAACCACGTTTAATCTGATTCCCTTGAACCCACTGACCATAGGCCTTTCAGCCTCATTTTCTGTAACAGATGTGCCAACTTGCAGCACTATTGTGTTAGTCATCCAGGCATGCAACATTTCCTTGGCCGCAGATGTGCCTACTGCGAGGCTAGTGGACATGGTACTAGCCTATGTAGTGTGCACCTAAAACTCCTGTATCTGCATCCGGAGAGCCCCTAAAACATCTGGTGTTGCTCCTCAAAATGTTGGAGGGCCTCTGCAATGACGTCCCTCACCATCTTGCTAATATCATGGAGATCCCCCTCAGTGAGGGTGATCAGGTTGAAAGAAGTCTTTAAAGCCTTCGACTTCTTTCGTGGCCCTACCTACTCTCTTGGTCATGGATGTTTTACCTTGGTGGACACTGTCTACGGGTCCACACCACCTTGCTCTGTATCAATCTCCAGCTGAGGCGAAGGTGACTTTTATCCTTTGCGCTCTTCTTTTGATGTCTTCTGCTGCCCTTTTGCCAACTTCACAGTGTTGTGCACTTCCTAGGCCTTAGCCGTTGCTTCTTCCTTCCTACATTTCTTTGCCAACTGCGCCATCCGTAGTTTCTCCTCTTCCTTCTTCCGCTGCATGGCAGACTTCTCTACTTCCACCATAGAGCCAGCTAGACTGCACCACTCCGATGGCCACAGCTCAAGGTTTGTGAAGATGACATCATCGGTCACCAAATAGGGTAACTTGTACCACGTCTTCGCAGGGTCCTTCCACACCCTGATGTAGACATGGTGGAAATCTGCTTGGAACTCCAAGAAGCTCTACAGACTATTGTAGACTGTGGGAAATAACTGTGACGTGTGATTAATCCCCATCTGATGTTCATCTCCATGAACACCCATAATATTTTGTTGCCCCTTATCCTTTGTGCATCCTTGGTTGCCCACAGCAAAGCATACTTCGCTGCCTCCAGAAAGTCCTATATGATTATCAAGAACTAGCTATCTTTGGGCAATTCCGAGGCCACCAGTACTATTGACAATAGAAGTCGCGTAGAGTGAAAAGTTTTTCCCCACTCCTGTGCCTCATGGTAGTTCTCAAGGAACTTTCTGCATAAATACTTTTCCTAGTTGAATTGGACCCCTTTTGAGCATAGTGCTACTAGTGCAACCACTGGTGTGGGCACCTCATCGGCATGGCACTTCCGCATAACCTTCCCTACCAATATCTATGCCGTGACTTTAACCACAAGGTTGTTGAACTATGTCATGTAGGTCATTTCACACACTGATCTAACCTTAAATACCTTTGCGATCTATTATAATCGTCTTTCGTGTAGCCCTAACCAAGGCTGAGATGCTTTTGCATTGTTATGGTAATGACATGTGTTATTTCCCCAAACTACACCGGGTATCATACTTATCTTCTTAACAGATCTTAGTTAACTTCGCCTAAAGAGATATTCTATCTTGCATTCACTTAATCAATACAATTATACACATTCACGCATCATATAAGTATTAGAAGTGAATTTCATACCCAAGATAACATATGCATAAAACAGGAAATAAATACATAGAAATGATAGGAAACTTCTCTTTATGAATACTTCCAACTGTTACAAACTCGACTTGCCCTGCACACTCCGCTGCAGGGGTCTGCGCACTCAGCTGCGTATTACTAGGCCTCTACGCGCTCATCTATAGAGCCTTTTCCTACTTTATGACCCAAAACTAGACTTTACACTTCAGATATGGCTCAACTCTTCATCCTTATCGTGATTAGATTGATTGATGTCTTAACTACTTAGAGCCTTGCTCTATTTGTACAATCCCATGGTTCACGGACCATGGGTATATCTCTACAATCGACATTGCATTAAGAAAATTAAGGGCAGACAACCCTTTGACTCTTTTACAAACTACGCACTCCACGCCCACAAAATGCGGAGTCTTTACATTGGAATTACAATCTTTGACCAAAATCTGGGCTCTAAGCCCCAAAACTTCCCTTGGGGGATCCCAGGCCCAACACACCCCTACCATTTATATTATTTGACATTTTTCTAACTTAATGTTGGGGAGAGTGATTTTACCAAAGTATCTAGACACGAGAAGGGTTGTGGTAGATGTACATATTGATGGCATCATTTTTCCCCACGCCTTGATTGATCTAGTTTTCCATCAATGTGATGACCAAGGAGACCATGCTCAAACTAAATCTCCAAGGATCCTCAAGAAATACCACAAAAATATTTCAACCTGCAGACAGATCCACAGTAGCTCTTGAAGGAGTTGTAAAGGATGTGATGGTCTCAATTGATTCCTCAGAGTACCTTGCTGACTTCTTATTTCTCCAGCTCAAGAAAAAATCCAATGGTTATCCTCTCATACTTGGAAGGCCATGGCTAGCCGCTATTGATGCTTACATAAGTTGCAGAGATGAGAACATGACCGTTAAGAATGGGCATTTTTCCAAAAGGTTCGTCTTGTACCCTCCCACTCAACCATCCCCATAGCATGACTTACCCTTATGGTTGGAAGAGGAGGAGGAAGATGAAGTATACCATACCACATCCTACCCAATTTGTACCCTAGATGATATTATAGGAGGGAGGAAACCTGATGAAGATGAGCTCATTGATCAAATCCTCAAGAACCAACCCCCCAACACCATGCCTCTTGATGAGTCGGTGAAGAAATATAAAGATAACCCTCATACTAATTTGTGCCTAGTTGACTCAAGTCCTACTCATGTCAAAACAATACAATTTGGTCCATCTAAAACATTGAAAATCAACTCCTCTCTCTCAGCAGATCAGGAAGAGAATTTGTGCAACATACTGAGAGAGCACTTGGATGCTTTTACTTGGAGCTATAAGTAAATGAAGGGAGTGAATCCTTTGGTGTGCACTCACCACATCTACATTAAGGAAGGATTTAAACCAGTGTGCCAACATCATAGGAGAATGATCCCAACCCTCAAATACATAGTCAAAGAATAATTGTCAAAGTTGTTGGATGCAGGGTTCATTTACCCCATCTCAGATAGTGAGTGGGTGTCCCCTCTAGTTTTGGTCCGAAAGAAGAATGAAAAGTGGAGGATATGTGTGGATTATTGAGAGCTAAACAAAGCCACTAAGAAATATCATTTCCTCTACCTTTCATCGATCGTGTCTTGGATGGTCTTGCAAGGAATAAGTTTTTATCTTTCTTGGATGGATTCAGTGGTTATATTCAGATCCATATCAACCCAAAGGACCAAGATAAAACCACCTTCACTTGTCCTTGGGGTACCTTTTCTTATAGGGTCCTTCCTTTCAGATTATGTAATGCCTCTGCCACTTTTCAAAGGGAAGTTCTGAGCATCTTTGCTGAGCTAGTCCATGACTCTGTAGAGATCTACATGGATGATATCACTGAGTATGGGTGTCACTTCCTGGAGGCTCTCTCTAACTTGGGGGAAGTATTATATAATTGCATTGAAATGAACCTATCGCTTAGTCCCTAGAAGTGTGAATTCTTGATTAATGTAGGGATTGTTTTGGGTCACTCAATATCCCAAGAAGGACTACAAGTGGAAACAAATAAAATTTCTATCATAAAAACGGTCCCTACTCCTTAAAAGCATAAGGATGTCAGGAGTTTCTTCGGCTTAGCTTGATATTATAGGGTATTTATCAAAGAATTAGCAAAGTAGCCTCACCATTATTTGGACTATTGTCAAAGGACTCTAAATTTTTATGGTTAGAAAGTTTCCAAGAGGCCCTAGAAATCTTGAAGGACAAGTTGACTACTGTACCCGTAATTAGAAGCCCAAATTGCACTCTTCCTTTCCACATCCATGTCAATGCATCTGAAAAAGCTATAGGAAAAGCTCTAGGCCATATAGATGACAAATTTCCTTATGCCATTTACTTCTTTAGCAAAAATTTGTCCAAGGCTGAATTGAACTACACTATGATTGAAAAGGAACTCCTAGTCATTGTCCATTCCTTGAACAAATTCAAACACTACATTACTCGTTCTCAAACCTTTGTTCATACTTACCATGTTGATATCAAATACTTAAAAAACAAGGCTGATGTGAATGCTAGAAGTATTAGATGGTTTCTATTATTACAAAAATTTGATTAACTATCATTGATAAGCTAGGTAGAGAAAATGTAGTTGCTGATTTTTTGTCTAGAATTTCTTTGCCTGCAGGTGAGGAAGGAATGGTTGATGATCAACTGCCAGATGATCATTTATTTTCTATCTCAGTTTTTTCTCCATGTTTTTCTAACATAGCCAACTACCTATTTTTTGCAAAGTTCCCTCGAAAGCTGTCATCCAGGGAGAAGAGAAGAATTGTAAGGAAGCGTGCCCCATTCACTTGGATTGGGGGCAATCTCTTCAAGCTGGGCCCAGATCAAATTTTGAGGAAGTGTGTCAAAGAGGAGGAAGTCTTTTACATCCTTCTTTCTTGTCATGATGGGCCTTGTGTAGGTCACTTTGTAGCCAAGAGGACAATTTTCAATGTACTACAAGCTGGTGACTCCTAGCCCACTCTCCACCAAGACGAAAGAATATACACCAGTTGATGTGATCAATGCCAAAGGATGGAAAAACCTACTCCCAATGATGAAATTCCGTTGCAACCTTAGGTGACTCCAGATCCATTTGACAAGTGGGGCATGAATTTCATTGGGCTCATTGATCCACCATCAAGGCATAAAAAGTACATTATTGTATGCATTGAATATTTGAAAAATCTGGCTGAGACCAAGGTTGTCAAGGTAGCAACAGAGGAGAAAGTGGTTGATTTCCTTGTCATTCTTCCATTCATCCCTTGTTTCATTTATCCAATCTGGTTGGATAATAGAAATGGCACAAAGAAATGCTTCCACATCCTCATCCTTTCTTGAGAGTGCATCTGCCCTTTTTTGTAGATGATTTCAAAGTCATAACCCAACATCTTTGTGACCCATTTTTGCTGCTCTTCTGAAGATAATCTTTGTTCTAAAAAGTATTTAAAACTATCATGATCTATTTTTACCTTGAAGTTTCCTCCCATTAGGTAGGGTCACCATTTCTTAAGTGCATGTAGTATTGCCAACATTTCCTTCTCATAAATAGCTTTGTGTAAATACTTTCCTTTGATTGGATGACTTTCGAAAGAAATGGGTCTTT
>APFE030411476.1:207239-245569 GCA_000404065.3 Pinus taeda | reverse complement strand
TGTTCTAAAAAGTATTTAAGACTATCATGATCAGTTTTTACCTTGAAGTGTCTTCCCATTAGGTAGGGTTGCCATTTCTTAAGTGCATGTAGTATTGCCAACATTTCTTTCTCATAAATAGCTTTGTGTGAATACTTCCCTTGATTGGACGAATTTCGAAAGTAATGGGTCTTTCATCTTGCATAAAAACAACACCAATTACATTTCTTGAAGCATCACATTCCACAATAAAGGTTTTTGTGAAGTCTGGTGTAGCTAAGAACGGTGTGCTTGGCACATGGCCTCTTTAAGATGTTCAAAGGCCTTTGTTGCTTCTGGAGTCCATGAAAATGCATCTTTCTTCAATAATGTTGTTAGAGGTGCTGCTATTCTCCCATAATTCTTAACAAACTTGCGATAATACCTTGTCAATCCGAGAAATCCTCGCAGATGCTTTATGGATGTGGATTCTCCATTCCTTAATGGCTTTAATTTTGCTAGGGTCTACCTTAACTCCTTCATGAGATACAATATGACCCAGATATTCCACCTCTTGTACTCCAAGAAACATTTGGATCTTTTTGCATATAATTGTTTCTCCTCCAATAGTTGTAGCACCCTGTCAACATATTCAACATGATCCTTCCAATACTTGTTGTAGATTAGTATATCATCAAAAAATACTAACACAAATTTTCTAAGGAAAGGTTTGAAAATTGAATTCATCAAAACCTTGAAATGTTGAAGGTGCATTGGTAAGGCCAAAAGGCATGACCAAAAATTCATAATGACCCTCATGAGTTCTAAATGTTGTTTTCGGAATGTCTTCAGTATTCATTCTAATTTGATGATATCCTGAACGAAGATCCAACTTGGTGAAGTAAATTGATCCGTGCAATTCATCCAGTAATTCATCAATGATAGGAATGGAAAATCTATCTTTAATAGTGAGCTTGTTGAGCTCCCTATAATCTGGACACATGTGCCATGATCCATCCTTCTTGTGAACCAATACTACTGGAACAGAGAAAGAACTTTGACTAGGTTGAATTATGCCAACCCCTAGCATTTCTGCAACCATACATTCAATTTCACTCTTTTGGACATAGGGATATCTGTAAGGACTGATGTTTGGAGGAACACTTCTTGGAATCAAATTAATAGCATGATCATGATCACGAATAGGTGGGAGGCCTTTGGGAGTCTCAAATACCTTGGAATGATTGTCCATCACTTTTTGGAGATCTAGAGAAATGGATGATATCGATGTGGGAACCTCTAGTAGATATAATTGTGCAATTATGCCCCGTTGTTATTTCTTTAGAAGCGTTGTCATTTCGTGAGAGCTAATTATCTTTCCCCGTGTCCTCATGATACCCCTTAATTCAACTTCCTTTTATTCTAAAGAGAATTTCATGAAAAGTTCTTGAAAATTAAAAGCTATTGTGCCCAAGCATTGTAGCCATTGGACTCCTAGTGCAACATCAACACCACCCATTTGAATGGAAAGAATTTGGCAATTCAATACATATTCTCCCATGGATAGCTTTATATTATAGCACTTTCCTGAGCAATTTATGGTTCCTCCACTTGAAACCATCACTTGACACTCTAGTTCTCGGTATAGGAAGCAATTCAATTCCTTGGCTATCTTACAATGAATAAAATTATGGGTACTTCCCAAATAAATCAACACTATTACCTTTTTCTTCTTGATATGCCCTTCTATATTGATAGTTTGAGGAGTGGTAATGTTAGCCAATGCATTACAAGATATGATCATATTCATTTCTTCTTTTTCTATGGTTTTTTCCTGGTGTATATCCTCTTCTTTTGACATTTCTTGTTCCTTTTCTTCCTCCTCTCCACAATATATGTAAAATAATTTCTTCTCGCCACACTTATGACCTTTAGTGTATTTGCTATCACAACTGTAACAACGCCCTTTTTCTCTTTTTCTTCCAATGATTGTGGTGTCAACCTTGTAGGTTTTGGATGGCTAGGGGCAGAAACACTTCCATATTTATGATTGTGAGTGGTAGGATTCCTTGTTTCCATAATTTTGCTTTCTATTTTCTTGCCAACCTGAATGCCTTCTCCAATGAATCTGGTTCCCAAAGGCAAACCCCATGTTGGATGTTATCTTTTAAATTCCCGATGAACACATCAATCCTATGCTTCTCTAGAATATCTTTTACCCTTATATTCAATTATTGGAAGTCCTCAATGTGCTCCATCATTGAACCCTTTTGTTTGAGATTTATCAAGTAGCTAAAAAAAGTGTTTCTTTTGGTATCCTCATAATGTGCTATCATTTCATCCGTAAAAATAGCCTAAGTGAAAATTTGTTTATGAGAGCAAAGCCATCGATACCATACAACTAATTTGGTTCCAAATATACAATTTCAATGCATACCTTTTGTGTGTTTTGCACATTATGGATATCAAAACATTGCTCCATCTGTAGTATCCATGTTTTGGGATCCTTGACATCAAACTTTCTCATATATATCTTTGGAACATGGTGGTTCTTTGATCCAACGTTATAGTCTATGAAATCATGATTCACATTTATTTTTTTCTCATCATGAGTTTCCTTTACTACCCTTTTGCCGTTAGTAAGCATTTCTTGTAGAAACTTTGTCAAATTTGTCTTCAAATCTCCCATGCCTTTCGTTATGTTATCACTCAGATTTTCCTTAGAAGTTATTAAAAGAAGGAAAGGATCGGAGGTAACTACAAACCAACTTTTAGACTAGGGTGCTAGCCCACCTAAGTCTAGAGAGGGCTCTCTCTTTATGATTTAGCTATGTTTGAAAGGATTTTAGGCTAGTATTAATGTTCAAGGAGGTTGTTTTGTTTGATAGTGGTGGAGTTATGAAACAAATGGGCAAACTAGGCTTTTAGGCCATTGGGCTATGGAGTCAATCATGGATGATTCACTAGATTAAGTCAAATTTCTGAGGTATGAGTTCAACAGGAAGGATAACAGAGTAAAAACAAACTTTGGGGCTTGAATGGATGATATTTCTCCTCAAAACTAGAGGGCAATCAAGAATCCTCAAGTTAGGATTAGAAAGAGGAAAGGAAGATAGGTCAACTAGAAAAGGGCAATTAAGAATCCTATACCAGGGACTTATTAAATAAAAACTACAGGGATAGAGCAGTTAAGAATTCATTTATCAAGATAGTTTAGAAGAAAACATTTCAATGGTAGACTGTAGATAGCAGAGAGCAATAAAGCTAATTATGATATACTTTGACTCTTTTACCATTTAGATTTAAGATGCATGAAACATTGAAACATATATAAAACACATAAACAAGGATAGAATACTTATTTGTAATTATACTGCACGAGAATCTAATGAAATGTCCTCAACTTTCATTCATTTTCATGCAAAAATCCAAATTTGAGTACAAAATCTTTATCAGCTTGACAGCATAGATTTACAGAGATGTTATAGAATCCACCCACAATACTTCGAATGGAGAAGTATTTATACAAAAATTACATCAAAAATATCTCATAACTACATGAGAGTTATTCTAGGGCATACAAAATATGTTTTACAAAAAGATAGAGACAGATGTAAAACCGATTGTTACTGTTCCTTTATTTATGGAAGAGCTGGAGGTTGAAACTCGAATTTTCCTCTTGTTGTTGCTCTAGTAATTGTGTGTTGGATCTTTGCTTACTTTTCCTTACTGATACTCTTTACCTGTTCCTGATACTCTTTACCTGTTTACCAGACTTTACCTCAATAAATATTTTCTATTTACCTCAGAGTTACCATAGGATATTGGTCATATTGGTCCACCATTTTTCATTTGGTATCTTCATCGTAATCACTTTCATGTATACTTCGTCAGCTTCAGTGTATTTTGCAAAATTGGGCTGGACTATGAATAGGTGCTTAACTTCATGCTCAATAATTAGCCATGGACTTTGGCTATTGTACTGTTGGCTTCAAAGAGCTCATCTGCATCTTTCCCTCTTTGATGTTAAAGGCTGACATCAACCATGTCTGATTTGTAGGAGCCATTTTCAGATATTTGGCATAGGTTTGAGCTTTGAGCTACTCATTCCTAGCCTTAATCTCTTTGTACTTTTCTTTCAAATCCTAGCTTTGCTCTGAACTGTCTTTATGATGACACTTCTACACTTGGTTGCCTGTTTAGTGCCTATGTTTGAGAGGTAGATGGTGTCTCCCCTGCTAGTGTTGTATGCACTGTGTCACTTCTTGTCTCTTCATATTCCTACTAAGACAAAGGATTTAATCTTTGTCTCTTTACATATACCTAGTCCAATGGCACTGTAGAGGGGCTAGTCTCATCCCTACTTCTTTTTTTAATATGCTCCTCATTAAGAGGGGTCTGCAATACTGTAGGGTTGCCCATGTTTGTATCAATTCGGGTCAACTCCTTAGAAATGCTCTATGATCCTGAATCTTTTCCATGTCCTAAAGTCTCTGGTTGTCCTGATGTCTGTGCACTATGCTCCTATGTTGGCCTCTGTGAAGATTCTCTAGGTAACTGTTTATGGTTTACTGAAGGAACAAATGGCTATGGTGAATGCTTTGTTGGGTGCACCCAATAGTCTACAGTGGCTTGGAGTTCAGCAACTGATGGTGGTTGACAGTTGGGAGTAAGTTTCTTATTTGGACGTACTTTGTGTGTGCATGGAAGGCAAAATTCTCCTTTTTGAGTAAAAAGGGAAAACAATGAATATTTTTGTTTTTATGGACAAAGTCAATGAATTTTGGTAGGTGAATAGGAAAATGACAGTTGGTGTTAGCTAACTGATGGGACACTTTGTCATTTAGTGGAAGCGGTAAGCAGGAGAGGTAATGGTTTTCATCGCACGACTTTTGGGAGGTTGGTGGTTTTGGCAAAGGGTCATGCGATGCCACACATTGAATGACATGTAGCATTGACGAAAATTCAAAACAACTTATATCGCGTGGTTAACGTTCAACTGAAAGGCCCTCGCGATATGGGCGAGAGTCGTCGGATGAGGGAAGGTGGATCGAACGACAGTCGGCAGAAGAAATTGTTAGGGAGTTATGGAGGGGGCCCAATGGTGTAATCAAAATAGTTAAAATGACTTTAATTATATCGGGAATGATATGATTGGATGAATGAAGGATTAATAATTTTTATGATATCAAGGTGAATGTATTGGCGGAGAGGCTACTAATTAATCCAGGTGACTAATTAATCTTTTTTTTAACACATCGGGGGTCTTGGCTCTTAATTAATCGTGGTTCGATTAATTAATCCAATTCAATTAACTTTATTATCGTTTATTTTTCAAACCATCAGGAAGGGATATTTATTTATTTTGGGATTTTTATTAATAATACGGGAGAGGGTAATTTGCTTCGGGAGTTAAATAAATAATAAGAATTAAGAGTTAATATGGCTATGGAAAAAGAAAATGGCTAAGTAAATGTTTCCGAAAATACATTCATCATCCAACATTATGACTTAGGCTAAAATGTGTTTGAGGGGGTCTATTTATTTTTCCTAAGTAAAAGAGTGATTTTACATTAGGAAAAGGATTTGATGGGAATGAATGGATTCTGAAGGGGGTGATTTTGATCAAGAGGCTTTAGAACTTTAGGCCTTACAATTTATTGGGCTGAGGGTCCGATCCCTCCAGAAGTCAAAGAAATTCTCTAAACCCCTTTAACTTTCAGGTTGTTGGTGCCTTTAGTACTTATGGGAAAATAGTAAAATTTAGGGGAAAAATGAGTGAGGAGGTTAATTAGTTTGACTTTTGTCCATGATGTAAATGTCTTCATTGTCATCATCTATTTAAGTGTTTTTTATGATGAAAGTATATCACTTGATATCTGGATAATCATTCATCATACATAATTCTGCAACCATTCATCTACTTACCCTACCTACTTTATCCTACCATTTTTTTCTTCTATTATTAGGGTGCACTTAAACTAGAAAACCCTTATCAAAAGCTTTTCTTTTCTTTTACAATGGTATTCTAACTAAGTTTAACCTTATTACATCCAAGGGCTCAAATTAAACTGTTGAGCTTCCTTTTATTCACTCTACCTATCTACTTATCTACCAAGATTAAACAGTTTGGTGAGATTTTATTCTCTATCTCTAAGCATGAAATTCAAAACATGGAATAACCAAGTTTAAACTGTTTGGTTGCCATGGATTGTGGCGTAAGTAACAAGCTGCACACAATCATTTATACAAAAAGTGAAATAGTAGTGGAATTTGGACTTGCACAATTTCATGGCCTTTTACTTTTCTTTGGGGTTCATTTTCTTTCATTTTTTGACCTTTTATTTATTCTTTTTTACCTTTGATTTTTATTTTAGGGCATACCCTCTTTACATTTTTTGATTTTTTGATTTTTTTACAAATATGGAAAACATTTGCAACAAGCAAAGGTATGTACATATTTCAGAGCTAAACCAAGTCAATCATGATATACGACATCTATTGGTATAGGAAAGTAACATTGGCTCCACTTGGGGATGGCTTTTCCTGGTGGAAAGTCAAGAACTGTAGATCAATGGCCTTTGAAAGACTTCGATTATGCTCTGCAAATCTCCTTTTTCCTATTGCTTTGTTTATAGGTATAACATTTATACTTCTAAAGCTTAGGGCCTTCACTTCGAGCTTCAACTTCAAAACTTTTACCATCCAATCAACACTGAACTGTAAAAAGATATAATATATACAGTTTAAAAACCTGGTAAGATTAGAAACTAGGATCAATGTAGTGTTTTAACATTCGACCATTTACTGGCCCTCCTTTGATCTCTACACCATCCAATTCTTTAAGAAAATATGCATTATTTCCTCCAAGGGCATATACTATGTATGGTACTTTCCACAGGAAATCAAACTTCCCATGTTTCCCTTTGTGCTCTCTTTTGGAATCCCACTTCAAGACTTTGTCTCCCAGATAGAAGTCTTTTGCTTTGGTCCTTTTATGAAAAATATTCTTAAGTTTTTCTTGCAGTACTTGGGCTCTATTGTATACTTCCTCCTTGGTTTTTTGTAAATGGATAGTCTGGTTAACTCTCCTCTGTATATCATTTGGTTCCACTTGGGCTTCTTGAAGTAATTTCATGACTGGAACTCCCAAAGATGAGGGGAAAAATGCCTCCATTCCATACACTAGCTCATAGGGACTGGTTCCAATGAATTTCTTAGTTGTAAGCCAATCAATCCACAAAGCATTAGTTAATTTCTTGTTCCAAGTTTTCTTAATATCTTCCAATAGTTTTTTGATAATATTCATTAGAATTTTATTGGAGGATTCTGCAAGTCCATCCCCTTGAGGATAGTAAGCTATGGAATGAACAAGTGTTATATGATACTTGTGACAGAAATCAATCATTTTCTTCGACATGAAGGCTACATCATTATCTGTGATGATTTTGTTAGGACAACCAAACCTAGATAGAGTATTAGCCTCTAGAAAACCTATTATTACAATGTCAATGGTCTGTCTAGAGGGAATAGCTTCTATCCATTTGGTAAAGTAATCAGTTGCAGTGAGTATCCATCTATGCTGAGCAGAAGAAGGTAGATGGATTTCTCCAATGAAGTCAAGACCCCATTGTTGAAAAGTTTTTTCGATGGAAATTGGTTTCAAAGGTAAAGGCAGAAGTTTTTGTTTTCTTCCAAAGATCTGACACTTGTGGCGGGATGTTACAAAAAATTTTACATCAGAAAAAACAAAGTTGGCTGGTAAATCCAGCTCTTAGAATTTTGTCAGCAGTTGACTTCTAGTAGAGATGTCCATCACAATCCCCTACATGAAATTCTTGGAGTACTTTGTGAGCTTCTTCTTTTAATAAAAAATTCAACAAAATACCTTCATGATTTTTCCAAAACAAAGTATTATCCATAATGCAAAATTTTGAAGCTTTCATTTTCAAAAAACTACTCTTAGTTCTGGATAACCCTAGAGGAGCCTACAGGTTTTGTAGAACATATATAATATCATCATACAAGGGGGGATTTAGAAAAGGTTGGTTGATCTGTGGATTTGCCATTTCCTGTTCGTTATCCAGTTCTGCAATAAAATTTATGTCAAGGGCTTGGCAATTTGTTTCTGCCATAAGTTTGGCTAACCCCTCACCTTTAATTAACTTGGTAGGTTTTATCTATATCATATTCTAAAATAGTAGCTATCAATTTCCCCTCTTGCCATCAACTCCATCCTGTGTCGGGATGTCTTTGACCACAGCATTGGGAACAATAGCTATTACATGAGAATACAATATATACACTCTGAAATCCTTAATAGATTTTACCAAAGAAAAAGCTTGTTTCTCCATTATTTTATACTTTAATGAGGCATCTCTATGAGCTTTACTAAAAAGGGCTATTGGGTTTTCACATCCTTGATCATCCTTCTATAATAAAACTGCAGCAATGGCGTGTTTTGATGCAAATCAAAAGATAATGAAGTCTCTGTCAAATTTTGGGCTTGTAAGGATTGGTGTTCAAGTTAAGGCTAATTTTATTTCATCGAATGATTGTTTAGCCTCTATTGCCCACTTAATAGCTGAATATTTTTTCAACATGTTATTCAATAATCTAATTAGTTCAACTAAATTAGAGATGAACCTTCTTAAAAAAATTATTTTCCCTAAAAATGCTTGAAGTTCTTTAATGTTTCTTAGGTGAGGTATTTGCAAGATAGCTTCAATCCTGGTTGGGTCAATCCAAATTCCATATTTAGAGATAATGTGGCCTAATAGTTTTCTTTCTTCCAACCCAAATAGAGACTTCTTTGGGTTCAGAGAAATGCCATATTTCCTACATTTAAGAAAAACTTTCCTTAGATGATCTAAGTGTTGTTGATCTGACTTAGAAAACACTGTAATATCATCAAGGTATATAACCAGGAAGTCATGGATTTCCTTTGCAAAGGCAATATCCATTGCCCTTTGAAAGATGGCTCCTGCATTTTTTAGTCCAAAGGTCATTTTAACATACATGAATGTGCCCCATGGTGTTGTGAATGCAGTTTTTGCTTGGTCATTAGGATGGACTAAAATTTGGTTGTAACCCAAGAATACATCTAAAAGTGAAATCCTTGTAGAACCTAATACCCTTTGTAGTATGTGATCCATTTTAGGTAAGGGATAATTTTCTTTGAGCGAGACTTTGTTCAAATTTCTAAGGTCAACGCACAGTTTGATTTCTCATGTTTTCTTTCTTGTAGAGACAAGATTAGATACCCAATCTGAAAACCTAATGGGGGCAATGATTCCTGCTTCATACATTCGTTTGATCTCTTTTTCAATGGAAGGTAATAAAACAATATTGGTTCTTCTTAGCTTTTGCCTAAAAGGTTTATGATATTCTTTCAAAGGGATAGTGTGTTGTATAATACTGGTATCATAGTATTTTAAGTCTTCGTAACTCCAGGTAAAAACATCCAGGAATTCTTTCATTAGCTCAATATACTTCAGCTTTTCATCAAGGGGTAATGATTTGGAAAATTTAATTATCTTAGGATTCTCTTGAGTTCCTACGTTGAATTCTTCAATGTATGCTTTCAAGGGCTCCATCTTAGGCATTTTAGGAATATCATTGGAGTCAAATAAGTCCTCTAAAGGAGTCAATCCCTTGGGTAATTGGTTATCTTTGAGATTTATGACTTCATTTTCATCATCAATTATTTCATCAATATCCATTTTCTTTAAGTCATGAATATATGTTTTCATGAATTTAGTACGGTGAAGCATGTTTACTGAGTTTTCTTCCAATTTGTTATTGTCTAAGTCATTAGTGTGATCAAAATTTGAAACTATGTCTACATCTATATTCATGCTAGCAGATTCTTCATCTAATGTCAAAAAGTGATTAATCTACTTATCGTTTTCAAAAACTTGTCAGTTCTTAAGATTACCAGGTATAGTTGGCCTGTGCCTGACCTCAACAGTATACTGGTGATTGGGCTGAAAATGCAATTTTCAAGTGCTGGCAAAGATAGCGAGGCTATGAGCTTGCATGTTATGTTTTCTATGAATGGTTGCAATCTTGGCTTCTAAAAAAATGTTAAGGATTTCTACAACTGTACCTCTATAAAGTCCTAATACAGGGTCTCTGATTATGTAAACTCCATTAATATGCTTAACTATCAGTTCAAAATCTCCCATGATTGATACCCTTATAGCTCCTAATCCTTTGACTAACTTGAGGCATAGCAGGAGTGCTTCATATTCTGCCATATTGTTTATACTTTTGAAATTTAAGCTATATGCATGTCCATCTGCATGATCATTCTCTAAGTTATATATCAATACCCCTGCCCCTGCACCTAGTTTGTTTACTAAACCATCAAACTCTAAATGTCATAAAATTTCATGTTCATAATTTGTATCCGGAGTAGTGGAATCTTTCTTAACTAAGGTATCTAGATTTTATTTTTCATCTAATATCTCTCGAATTTGGATAGTTGACCTTTCTTTTACAATTTCTTTTGGTTCTACTGCTATATCATTTGGAGTATCTTCTGGATTAGTTTATGCATTATAGAGAATAAAGGAATCCATATTAGAATGCATTGAGTAAATGAGAAAGTTTTGAGGCTTCTCGTGACTACTCACTACATACTTCATTAAAGTTTCTCTATATAGCTTCTTTGCTTGTCCAAAAATAGATATGGTAGGATATGACATGTCTAACTGTAGAGACCCCTAAAGTTTGGAACCCCAAGATCTGGACAACAGCATGCCATACTTGGGTGGAATGTCTGCTACCAATATGTCCATGAGTATAGTTTTGGCAGGGTATTGAACCAAAGAAACAAATAAATCCTTTATAAGCCCTAAATACCTCACTTGACTGGAATTAAAGGAAAATAAATCCCTGTAGGGTCTAGTGATGTCTAAGTTAAGTTTCTCCATAAACAATTTGGGCATGAGGTTGTGGGAGGCACCAGAGTCAAACATGGCATTATGCAAAATCTTATCATGGATATTGAGACTAACATAGAAGGGTGGTATCCCTCCTTCCATTGGTTTCCCATTTACTTCAAGGACAAAAATCAACTCGAGCTGGTCATCAAAGAGATTTACAGAATCTTCATTTTCAATGGCATTTAATGATTTTCTTATCTGAGACCCTTAAACATCATGTTTTACCAGTTCTGTTAAAGGAACTAAAATTTTAAGCTTGGCTACCTCTGGTCCAAGATTAAAGGGTAGGATTACTTTGTCTGTTTGAACTATTGGTTTTCTAGCAACAATTTTTCTATGTTTTCTTCTCTTTTAGAATTTGCGACATTCTTTGTTGATTTTTCTAATCCGGTCTTTGTGGACTCTTCCACTGTTTCCTTGGAGGGAAGAGAAGTGGAAGTTTGTTAATTATTGGGCTGATTATCAGACACATCTTCTATGGTGGGGCTAGAAGGATTTTGAGATGTTCTTGAAATGATTTGAAGTGTTTTTGTCACTAGAACTATTTTACCCTTTTTAGGTTGATTAGGACTTGTTTTCTAGTTTAGTTCCAGGGTATTAGTACTTTTTCTACTTCTTAAATTATACTACTTATGTACCTCAAAAATAGCAAAGTCATATCCCTGTCTGAAAACAAATGACTCTCCTGTTTGGGTTTGGAATTGTTGCAATATATGGGACTCTTGGTCATCCTGAGTTAGGAAGACATCTTCCTCATCATCTACATCCATTAAATTTATCTGAGTGTCTTGTTCAGGGTCTTTTGAGTGGGAGGCCTCTGCATAGTTTTCTTGGAAAGGTGGTCTGACATTTTGGTCAAGAATATTCTTTCCAGCATTTTGGTTCTGATTTTTTCTAAAGTTAGGATTTCTCCCTGAATTAGCCCATTGGCCATCCCAAGGAGATTTTCTTTCAATTACTTCAACTTTGTCCAACAATCTATCCATTCCTTTAACTATAGCATCCATCTTTTGTTCAAAGGGTGCATCTTCTTTTGTAGGTATTCTCCTCTTGTTCCTGGCTTTGGCTCTTTTGGAAAGTAGGTTAGCCTCAACACTTACTGCTACACTTTGCATTTCTTCCAGAGTGAGGGGATTCCTTTCTCTTAACTGGAAAGCCATATCTGAATTAAATCCATGAGGAAATTTGATCAGGGCTAAACCAGGTGGTAGTCTAAGGTCGAGTGGAATGGCACTATAAACACTATTGAACCTAATGCAATAGTCCTGAACAGTTTCATGAGGTCCCCTTTTAAGGTTCTCATATTCAAATAAAACCTGCGAGGGGACCTTCCTTTTCTCCCACCTATGTAAGAATTGTTGGTAGATAATTCTTAAACTATCTATACTTTGGGGGGCTAAAGACCGAAACCAAGTTCTAACTTCCCCAATTAGACTTTGAACAAAAATTCTCATTTGAATGTCAACTGTGTCAATTTCATATATCTCAAAATAGTCGGTCATTTTTTGCTGTTGAGCTGTGTAGGTTCCAGTGCCATCAAAAGTAGTAATTTTACTCTGATAATCCTTAGGCATGGCACCTAGGGGAGCAGGCATCACAGGGGGAGCATATCTGTTGGCCATGATTCTTGGTTGGGTAGTAGTATGAACGAGAGTTGGGTAACAAGAGGTGTTTGGGTTGTAGAGGAAGAATTGGAGGTGGTAGTGGGATGTTGAGTAATGATTGGTGGAAGAGGAAGTGAAGGGATGAAGGGAGGGGTGGAATGGATTTCAGAAGAGTGAGGGAATAGTGATGAACTAGCAGAAAGAGAAGTAGTTTTAGAAAGTTCAGGTGCTCTATCGGTGGTAAGGAATGTCTGAGTGGAATTTTGCAGATATCAATCAATTGACAAATTGGCTCGTTGGGTTTCAAGTTCTTTGAGGAATTTTGGATCTTGGACTAGGTCCAATAGTTCATTGTCAGATGTGGTTCTGAATAGAGAGAGTTCAAAATGTTCGTCAAAAGGAAGATCTTGTAGGAAAAGCCACTCAACAAGACATGATTGTGATCTGAACAAATTTTTGTGACTCAATGAAATCTCTTGCCTTCTAATGATTCTTGGAATCAGATTAGGATTTTCAAACACAGGGGGAAGATTTGGATCAGGGTTAGCACTGGTGTAATGAGTTCTTCCTGAAGCCAAATTTCAAGTTTTTTAATGCTATTCTTTTATGGATTTTTCAAAATAACTTCTAATAATCCTTTAAGATATTTCAAATCAAGCTTTTTGGGTTTCTTAAAGGTTTGTTTCAACTGAGGATTAGTTCTTCCCCAGTATGGTCGCCACTATGTTATCACTCAGATTTTCCTTAGAAGTTATTAAAAGAAGGAAAGGATCCGAGGTAACTACAAACCAACTTTTAGACTTGGGTGCTAGCCCACCTAAGTCTAGAGAGGGCTCTCTCTTTATGATTTAGCTATGTTTGAAAGGATTTTAGGCTAGTATTAATGTCCAAGGAGGTCATTTTGTTTGAGAGTGGTGGATTTTTGAAACAAATGGGAAAAACTAGGCTTTTAGGCCATTGGGCTATGGAGTCAATCGGGGATAATTCATTGGATTAAGTCAAAGTTCTGAGGTATGAGTTTAACATGTAGGATAACAGAGTAAAAACAAACTTTGGGGCTTGAATGGATGATATTTCTCCTCAAAACTAGAGGGCAATCAAGAATCCTCAAGTTAGGATTAGAAAGAGGAAAGAAAGATAGGTCAACTAGCAGACGGCAATTAAGAATCCTATACCAGGGACTTATTAGAGAAAAACTATAGGGATAGAGGAGCAATTAAGAATTCCTTTATCGAGATAGTTTAGAAGAAAACATTTAAATGGTAGACTGTTGATAACAGAGAGCAATAAAGCTAATTCTGATATACTTTGGCTATTTTTCCATTTAGATTTAAGATGCATGAAACATTGAAACATATAGAAAACACATAAAATCACAAGGATAGAATATTTATTTGTAATTATACTACATGAGAATCTTATGAAACGTCGTCAACTTTCATTCCTTTTCCAGCAAAAATCCAAATTTGAGTACAAAAGCTTTCTCAACTTGACAGCATAGATTTACAGAGGTGTTATAGACTCCACCCACAATACTTCAAATGGAGAAGTATTTATACAAAAATTACATCAAAATATCTCATAACTACATGAGATTTATTCTAGGGAATACAAAATATCTTTTAAAAAAAGATAGAGACAGATGTAAAATTGATTTCTGCTATCCCTTTATTTATGGAAGAGCTGGAGGTTGGAACTCAAATTTGCCTCTTGTTGTTGCTCTAGTAATTGTGTGTTGGATCTTTGCTTACTTTTCCCTACTGATACTCTTTACCTGTTCCTGATACTCTTTACCTATTTACCAGAATTTACCTCAGTAAATATTTTCTATTTACCTCAGAGTTACCATAGTAAATTATAGGATATCAGTCATATTGGTCCACCATTCTTCATTTGTTATCTTCATCGTGATCAATTTCCTGTATACTTCATTAGCTTCACTATATTTTGCAAAATTGGGCTGGACATTGAACAAGTGCTTAACTTCATTCTCAATATAGAAAAGATTTTCCAAACCATCATACAACACTTTTCTATAGGTAGTGCTTTCACTGTGGAAGAAATGACTTGACTTTTGGCTTGTTTGTTTAGTTTATCAATGTAGTCATCATGAGTCATCAGTTTTTCATTTATGACCAGTGGGCTTGGAAGTCCTTTATCTCTTAGAATGTCATATTTTAATATAAAATCATTTAACCTTTCGAATACTTTGACATCTTTTTTCCAGGTTCAGCATAAAGTTCTTTTTAGTAAGAACTTTCTTAATTTCAAGCATAGTAGCAGTTCCATCCTCAATATCCCATTGTTCTAGCTAGTGCCTGCTTTTGCTATTTAAGAAGTTGATTTATTGGATTGCCTCTTCAAGTTTCTCTCCCAATTCTTCCCTGGTCTTCTGTATAGCCTATGTAGCTAGTTGAACTAACTCAGTCTATTCAAAAATGATCTGGATAGAAGACCAAATATCACTGATGGAATCAATGATATTGGTCCATAAAATTTCTCTAATATCTCTCAAAGGATCTTCCAATGTTAAGTCATTCTCTAATATCTTGATTCTTTCAGTCATCCTTTTATTTTTTCTCTCTTCTTCAGTGTAATCAATCTATGATAGCTCATACTTGTTTTCCAAGTTGGTAATCATTTCTTTTAGTTTCTCCATTTCAGTTGCTTGGATTTTCATTTCCTCCATGGACTTTATTAAGTCCTCTGTTTGCTTTGTTAAAATTGTTGTTGCTTCTGATGTACTTGATGTTGTTGTTGTTGGTAGAGTTGTTGCTGGAGGAATGTTGGGTGCCAAAGACTCTGCAATAGTAGAAGGCACTACTGTAGAAATTATGGGAATTACAGTCTGAGGCATGGTGGTTGGCTCGCTCTATTTGGATTGCAAAGCTTTTTCTAGTTCTTGCTCCATTTCTTTCAACTGCTCATTCAACTTAAGGATCAAGTCCATAAGTTCTTCCTCATTTTGTTTTTCAATTACTTCTGCAGTTTGTCGATGTATGAGGGGAGGGAGTTTAAGTTGCTTCCTGAGTGCAACAATGTCCTCATTCTTTTTTTTTTATCAAACTTTTAGCAACTTTAACACTTTTGGATCATGTCCCAACTCAATCACTAGGTATTCCAATGATTTTATCCTGGTGTCCTTAGCCTGAGAAGAGGCTTTTTCCAACTGTAATTGTGTTGTAGTATTACTTAGAGAATTCTGCAATTGATGTGCAGTGAGGGCTTTATTGGTCAATGTCGAATAGACCATCTCACATGTTTTCTTATGGAGTTCAATTTGATCAATTGGGTGGATGTCTCAGGCAAGAACTTCAAAATTTGTTTCTAAATAATCAGCCATGGACTTTGGTTGTTGTACTGTTGGCTTCAAAAAGCTCATCTACATATTTCCCTCCTTGATTTCAAAGTTTGACATCAACCTTGTCTAACTTTTAGGAGCCATTTTCAGATATTTGGCATAGGTTTGAGCTTTGAGATGCTCATTCCTAGCCTTAATATCTTTGTACTTTTCCTTCAAATCCTAGCTTTGCTCTGAAACTGTCCTTAGTGATGACACTTCTACACTTGGCTGCCTATTTGGTGCTTGTGTTTGAGAGGTAGATGATGTCTCCCCTACTAGTGTTGTCTACCCTGTGTCACTTCTTGTCTCTTCATATTCCTGCCTAGACAGAGGATTTAATCTCTATCTCTTTACATATACCTAGTCCAATGGTATTATAAAGGGACTAGTATCATCCCTACTTCTTTTTTGAATTCGCTCCTCATTAAGGGGGGTCTGCAATACTGTAGGGTTGCCCATGTTTGTATCAGCTTGGGTCAACTCCTAAAAAATTCTCTGTGATCCTAAATCTTTTACCTGTCTTGAAGTCTCTGGTTGTCCTGATGTCTGTGCACTATGCTCTTGTGTTGGCCTCTGTGAAGATTCTCTAGGTAGGTGTTTATGGTCAACTGAAGGGACAAATGGCTGTGGTGAATTTTTTGTTGGGTGCACCCGGTAGTCTACAGTGGCCTCAAGTTCAAAAACTAATGGTGGTTGACGATTGGGAGTAAGTTGCTGGTTTGGATGTACTCTGTGCGTGCATGGAACGAAGAATTTTCTTTTCTCGGTGAAAAGGGGCAACAATGAATATTTTTGTTTTTATGCACAAATTCAATGGCTTTTGGCAGGTGAACGGGAAAATGATAGTTGGTGTCAGCTAACCGATGGGACACTTTGTCATTTAATGGAAGCAGTAAGCGGGAGTGGTAATGGTTTTCATCACATGGCTTTTGGGAGGTTGGTGGTTTTGGAAAAGGGTCACATAATGCCACACATTGAATGACACGTAGCATCGACAAAAGTCAAAACAACTTACATCGCGTGGTTAACGTTCGACGGAAAGGCACGTGCGATATGAGTGAGAATTGTCGGATGAGGGAAGGCGAATCGAACGACAGTCGGCGACGGAAAGTGTTAGGGAGTTATGAAGGGGGCTCGATGGTGTAATCAAAATAATTAAAATGACTTTAATGATATCGAGGATAATATGATTGGATGAATGAAGGATTAATAATTTTTATGATATCGGGGGTGAATGTATTGGCGGAGAGCCTATTAATTAATCGAGATGACTAATTAATCCATTTTTTAACACATCGGGGGTCTTGGATCTTAAATAATCATGGTTCGATTAATTAATCCAACTCAATTAACTTTATTATGGTTTAATTTTCAAACCAGCGGGAAGAGATATTGATTTATTTTGGCATTTTTATTAATAATACAGGAGAGGGTAATTTTTTTTGGGAGTTAAATAAATAATAAGAATCAAGAGTTAATATGGCCATGGAAAAAGAAAATGTGCTAAGTAAATGTTTCCGAAAACACATTCATTATCCAACATTATGACTTAAACCAAAATGTGTTTGAGGGGGTCTATTTATTTTTCCTAAGTAAAAGAGTGATTTTACCTTAGGAAAAGGATTTGAAGGGAATGAATGGATTATGAAGGGGGTGAATTTTGATGAAGGGGCTTTAGCACTTTAGGCCTTACAAGTTATTGGGTCGAGGGTCCAATCCCTCCAAAAGTCAGAGAAATTCTCTGAGCCCCCTTAACTTTCAGGTTGTTGGTGCCTTTAGTACTTATGGGAAATTAGTAAAAATTAGGGAAAAAAATAAGTGAGGAGGTTAATTAGTTTGACTTTTGTCCATGATGAAAATGTCTTCATTGTCATCATCTCTTTAAGTGCTTCTGATGCTGAAAGTATCTTACTTGATATCTAGATAATCATTCATCATACATAATTCTGCAACCATTCATCTACTTACCCTACCTACTTTATCCTACCGTTTTTTCTTCTATTATTAGGGTCCACTTAAACTGGAAAACCCTTATCAAAACCATTTCTTTTCTTTTACAATGGTATTCTAACTAAGTCTAACCTTATTACATCCAAGGGCCCAGATTAAACTGTTGAGCTTCCTTTTATTCACTCTACCTATCTACTTATCTGCCAAGATTAAATAGTTTGGTCAGATTTTATTCTCTATCTCTAATCATAAAATTCAAAACATGGAATAACCAAGTTTAAATTGTTTGGTTACCATGGATTATGGCTTAAGTAACAAGCTGCACACAATCATTTATACAAAAATTGAAATAGTAGTGACATTTGGGCTTGCAAACTTTCATGGCCTTTTACTTTTCTTTGGAGTTCATTTTCTTTCATTTTTTTACCTTTTCTTTATTCGTTTTGCCCTTTGATTTTTATTTTAGGGCATACCCTCTTTACATTTTTTTATTTTTTTATTTTTTACAAATATGGAAAACATTTGCAAGAAAACAAAGGTATGTACATATTTCATATTTAAAACAAGTCAATCATGATATATGACACTTATTGGTATAGGAACATAACACTTTAAATCATCCATCTTAGCTTCCACGCCATCCATCTTAGCTTCCATGTCATCCATCTTAGCTTCCACGTCATTCATTTTAGCTTCTACGCCTTTCTTTAAACCATCCATCTTAGCATCCATGCCATGTTGAAATATGGAAACAAGAATATTCCAATTTAATTTGTCCTTGAATTAAAATTGAATTTAGTCCTAACAACTACTTGGAAATAATTAATTAATTTATTTTAAATTAATTAGTTGGAGAAATTCAAGTTAGAAGTCATGCAAGAGTTATCCCATAAACTAAGGAGATAATAGCTCTATTTGAGTTGTAATTATTTAACTCAGTTTACTGAGTTAAGTCCAGTTAAATTAGTTCCAAATTGTTTGAGGAACTAATAGTGAGTTAACAATCATTTGATGCATTAATGCACTCAACTAGTGCTACTCCGGTTAAATGAAGATTCCCTCGTCAGAAACTCATGCATTTCTATTCTGAGAAAGACCTAGTTGAGATCAATATTCAAGGATAGTGTACTATTAGTTGCATGTGTTTTCTCATGGAGAAAAATCATGCATGCAGTCAAGGATTTATCCTTGAGGATTGCGCAGTTTTGAATGGTCAGTTTTCCACTTGGTTGAAGGCTAATCATCCATAAGGAACAGTGCAAGGAAATAGGAGCTCGCAGGGCAAAGAGGAAGGTTGGAGAGAAGCCAAGATTGCCTATGAGAATCTGTGAGGATTGTACTGAGAGCTGGCTAGCTGTGACAGCTGAGGATTTGTATAATTCCTATGTATTTCCACCTTGTATGATAATACAATAGTGTGGGGTTTTTAGTTGAGGCTTTCCCCAAAGTATTTTCATGTGTATTATGCCATTGATTCTTCTTCTTCTGGTTATATTATTTAGCTCGATCTTTAAGCTTCTGTAAATTGATAGTAGAAGTAGGTTATAATATTCTATTTTGATTTATGTTGCATTATCAGGTTAACCTACCAGTAAATTTTCTACATGGTATCAAAGCTATGAACAATATACTGAGAATAGAATTCGAAGTTTGAAGTTTGGGGTTGCAGGTGAAAATCAAATTCATATCATACTTGAAGATTGGCTAATGGAATTCTATGGCTTGAGATTTGAGTATGCCTTGGAAGATAGCTCGAATTAAATAGCATGGAAAGATAGAATGGAGGTTGTATTTGAAGACAATGGCTTGAAGGAATTCATTGATCAAGAAATACCAAAGCCAGCTTCAACTAATGCACAAGAGTTGGTTGAGTGGAAGAAGTGTGTGGCAAAGGCGAGATAGATCATCCTTGAAAGAGTTCAAGACCATATTGTCTTGAGTCTCCATGGGAAGGATATTCCATTTTAAATGTGGAAGACATTGAAGGACCTCTACCGGAATAGTAACAACCAGAGGAAATTAGCGCTCAAGGATAAACTTCGAAGGATCAAGATGGAGAAGGGCGATACTATTTCCACATTTTTGAACAAACTCACCACCTGCAGAGATGAGCTTGGCAGTGTGGGAATAACTACTATCACTGATGATATGGTGAGCCTCACTCTCCTTGGCCTTCCAAAGAGTTGGAATAGCTACCAGGACTTTGTGAATGGAAGGGAGAAATTGTTGCATTGGGAACAACTGTGGTCAGATCTTATGCAAGAGGAGATCAGGAGGAGCACATGAGATGGTTATTCATCCAAGAATGATGATGAAGAAAATCTGGCCTTAGCAAGTTAGGCAAGGAAAGGGAAGGGAAAGGCTTCCCATTTCAAATCAAATTCTTCTCATGGAGGGAAGAAGGGTGATGTGTCTAATGTAAGATGCTTTAATTGTCACAAGATGGGACATTATGCGACTAATTTCCCATCGAAGAAGTCCAATAAGGGATCCTTAGAAGGATCAGAAGGTAAGTAATTAGCCTCTCAGTTTGAAATGGACTTTACCCTCATCACATGCATGGTGTCATCGATGATGGGTTGTGTCTGTTATCTTGACAGTGGAGCCTCATTCCACATCACTGGTGATAAAAATTTATTCAATGCCTTGGAGAAGAAATACCTCAAGATGCACATAGAGATGGGTGATGACAGAAGGTATAGTGTTTCAAGAGTGGGGACAGTTGCTTTTCAAAGGGAGCATTGAGCTCCTCTCACCTTAACAGATGTGAAGTATGTGCCTGGACTGAAGAAGAACTTGGTATCAGTCGCGATGTTGGAGGACAAATGCTACGATGTTGTCTTTAGTAAAGGAAAGGTGTTCTTAAGACACATAGCCATAGGTCAGACCAAGAGGATAGGGATTCAGGTGAAGAATCTCTATAAACTAGAGGTATATGGTTCTGCAGCATTAAGTACAAAAGCAAAATTGGTCCAAAGCCAAGAAATTGGTGAGTTGTGGCACAAGCGATTGGGCCATTTGCATCATGGGGCTTTGAAGATAATGTAGTAGCTATCTATAGGACTTCCCAAAGGTAAACTTGAGCAAGTTGACACATGTAAAGGTTGTACCTTGGGAAAGTACACCAAGTCTTCCTTTCATGATCAAGACAGTTGAGCAGAGGCTATCTTAGAGCAAGTTTATATTGATTTGTGTGGACCATTCTTGATGGCATCCACAGTGAAGCAAAGGTATTATGTGATTTTAATTGATGGCTATTCTCGTAAATGCTAGACTTATTTCATGCAGAAGAAGGACCAAACTTTCACAAAGTTTTGTGAGTTCAAAGCTTTGGTCGAGAAAGAGTCAGGGAATAAGGTCAAGGCCTTGAGAAGTGATAATGATGGAGAATATGTCTCTCAAGAGTTTAAGGACTTCTATGCAGTGGAAGGAATTAAACAAGAGTTGACAGCACCTCATAACCCACAGCAGAATGGGGTGTCCGAGAGGAAGAATAGAACTATTGTAGGGGTAGCATGGGCAATGCTACATGACCAAGGCCTACCACTTCACTTGTGGGCTGAGGCATGCAACACAATAGTCTATTTGTAGAATAGAAGCCCACATCGCATACTTGGGATGAAGACACCAGATGAAGCTTTCTCCGGTAAGAGACTAGATGTGGGTCACTTGAGGATCTTTGTCTCATCGATATATTTCCATGTGACAAAGGATGCACTAAAGAAGCTTGAGCCGACAACAGAGTTGGGGATATTTGTGGGGTACACTAATACACCTCTCAACTATCGGGTGTACCTACCTAACAGTGAGAGGACAATGGCTCGCAGATATCTCATGTTTGATGAGTAGAAGGCCATGCGAGTTTTCCTTGAGAGGGAGCTCCAACTACAGGATGTGGAGGAACTATTGGTTCCTAAGTAGGAGGAGCCTCAGACTGATGCGGAGTAGCTGCATGCAAAGTTTCCATATGTGGAGACATCTACTCAAGCAGTCTTCCAAACATGGACGGAAGTGCAAAAGAGAAGCTGACAGATTGTTGGAGGATCTGAGAGAGAATGTGGGAGCACCATCTTCTCAATGCAGAGAGAGGAGGTCACCTGAGAGGTACAGTAGATACATGGCCCTTGCTAGGGAATGTGTTGAGACTGAGCCATTCCTTTGAGGAAGCAGTGCAACAGCCGATTTGGGTTGACGCTATGGTGGAGGAGTATGAATCCATAGTTTGTAACAGTGTTTGGGACGTGGTTTCGAGACTAGAGAACAAGTCAGTTGTGAGTTCCCGTTGGCTTTACAAGGTAAAGCAAGCTACTGATGGTAGTGTGGAGAAGCATAAGGCAAGATTTGTTTCCCGTGGCTTTTCACAGGTCGAGAGGATTGACTATGATGAGACCTTTGCTACTGTCGCAAGATACTCATCTATCAGACCTATGTTTGCACTATCAACACAGATGGGTTGGAAGATCCATCAAATGGATGTGAATACTACATTCCTCAATGGCCAAATTGAGGAAGAGGTGTACATAGATAAACGGAAAGTTTTTGAGACCTTCAATCATGAGTCGCATGTGTGCCAAATCGAGAGAGAATTGTACGAGCTAAAGCAAGAACCTCATGTTTGGTACACTAGGATAGACAACTACTTCACGGGTTTGGGCTTCAGAAAGAGTGAAGCAGATGCGAATCTGTACCACATCATGGTGAAAGGTAAGTTGTTGATCATCGTACTTGATGTTGATGATCTCATATTGACTAATGATGATCAGTTGATCATGTCTTACAAGGAGGACCTCACAAGAGAATTTGAGATGAAAGACACGGGTCTCATGTATTACTTCCTTAGCATGGAAGTATGACAGAAGGATGGGGAGTTGTTTGTGTCTCAGGGCAAGTATGCCAACGAGATACTCAGGAGATTCCACATGGAGAAGTGCAAGCCCATGCAAACTCCTCTGGCAGGTAACTGGAGGAAGGAGGTTACTACTTCAAGAGAAATGGTAGAGGGTACAATGTACAGGCTGCTTGTGGGTTCACTGATGTACTTAGTGAATAGATGACTAGATTTCTACTATACTGTGAACCAACGGAGTCAAGCGATGGTTCATCCTACCAAGATGTTTTGGAAGGCGACAAAGCATGTATTGAGATACCTCAAAGGCACATCTTAGTATGGATTATGGTACAAACAGACAGAGGGAGTGAAGCTACAGGGCTTCACTGATGCAGATTAGGCAGGGAATCCATTAGATCGGAAGAGCATGTCAGGAGGGATTTTCAACCTTAGTTCAGGGGCAGTTTCATAGTACACCAAGAAACAGAGTTCGGTTGCTAGCTCGGAGAGGCAGAATACATAGCTGCAAGTCAGTTAGCATGTGAGGCCATCTGGATGTAGAAAATCCTAGCTGGTTTGTTTGATCAGAGGATGGCTCCAACTATGATCTATTGTCATAATTAGAGTTGTATCAAACTCTCTAAGAATCCAGTATTTCATGATAGGTCCAAGCACATAGACACCCAGTATCATCATCCTAGACAATGTGTAGCGAGGGGGATCATGTTGCTATAGTATATTTCGACAGAGGATCAAGATGCTGACATTTTGACAAAGACATTGTCAAAGTGTAAATTCAAGTTCCATAGAGATAGGATCGAGGTGGCAGATAATCCCTTTCTTGTTGAGAGGGAGTGTTGAAGTATGGCAACAAGAATATTCCAAGTTAATTTTTCCTTGAATTAGATTGTGAATTAAATCGAATTTAGTCTTAACAACTACTTGGAAATAATTAATTAACTTATTTTAAATTAATTAGTTGGAGAAATTGAAGTTAGAAGTCTTTTTGAAGTCATGCAAGAGTTATCCCTTAAATTAAGGAGATAATATTTATTTATATTTTAGTTGTAATTAGTTACCTCAGTTTAATGAGTTAAGTCTAGTTAAATTAGTTCAAAACTGTTTGAGGAACTAATAGTGAGTTAACAGTCAGTTGATGCATTAATGCACTCAACTAGTGCTACTCCATTTAACTAAAGATTCCCTCATTAGGAACTCATGCATGTCTATCATGAGAAAGACCCAATTGAGATTAATGTTCAAGGACAATGTATTATCAGTTCCATGTGTTTTCTTATGGAGAAAACTCATGCATGTAGTGAAGGATTTATCCTTCCGAATTGTGTAGTTTTGAAAGGTCGGTTTTCCACTTAGTTGAAGGCTAATCATCCACAAGGAATAGTGCAAGGAAATAGGAGCTTGTAGGGCAGAGAGGAAGGTTGGAGAGAAGCCAAGATTGCCTGTGAGCATTTCCTTGGATTGTACTGAGAGTTGGCTAGCTATGAGAGCTAAGGCTTTGTATAATTCCTATGTATTTCCACCATATATGATAATACAATAGTGTGGGGTTTTTAGTTGAGGCTTTCCTCAAAGTATTTTCATTTGTATTATACCATTGATTCTTCTTCTTCTGGTTATATTGTTCAGCTTGACCTTTAAGCTTCTGCAAATTGATAGTAGAAGTAGGTTATAGTATTCTGATTTGATTTATAATGCATTATCGAGTTAACCTTGCAGCAGATTTTCTACATGCCATACATCTTAGATTCTACGTCTTTCTTTAAACCATCCATCTTAGTTTCTGTTACTCTTTTTGCGAGTGAAATTTGTTGCACTTGGTCTCGTAATTTTGATATATCATGTTGTGTTTCTTCCTCTTATTCATTAGTCATGCTAGAGCTTTCAAGTTTCTTGCTAGGTGTTTCCATTTTCTTTCTTTGGGGCATCAATTACCAATAATATTGCTTCACTATTCTCTTTGAATTCCTTCAAATTAATTTTTCAAACCCAACTTATGCAAAAAATTTAAAAAACCACACTCCTTTTTTCACTTTGTAGGAGCTCAATATTGAGTTTGATGTATCTCTATAATTTTGGATCTCCAAGGTCTGAAATTTCTTCCCGCGGTAACCCTCTGAGTAATCTGTCTAAAAATGCAAGTCTCATCAATATTGGATTCTCCAATGAAGAGTTATGCCAAATCTCCCACGATGACCTCAGTATAAACTATTTCAGTAGAGCGAACATGTATGACGTTCTACATGTCACTGTTTCAACCTTAGGTTTTGAAAATGATACCCAAAAAGCTATAGTCTATCCTCGTTCCATAACTTCTTATGAAAATTCAATCTGATGCTCAAAGCGAAATTTATGGCAATTTTCACAAGGTCACTGGTTTGGAATGTAGTTCAGGGGCCTGCAAACACCCTAAATAGAGAAGATATGAAATTTAGGCCCAAGATTCAGACTCATTCTATCTCAAATGGGTTTGTTTTAGCCTCTGAAAAATTTGTAGCGAAAAAATTATAATGAAAATTCCACGATGACCTGTTTGGAGCAGCAAAACCTTAGAATCCAACGCTCTAATACCAAATGTTATGAAACCAGCTCACAAAAAGATAGAAAAGATAGATCAACGCCTTAGAAATAAGCCTCTTTGAGGGGGCAACCTCCTTTACATTACACAATCGAACAATTCTTAGATGATTCAAATGACAAAACCTCCTTTCTATATATAGGAGTCTAAGGGGTCACAATATAACCAAAGCTGACCTAACAATAATAATATAAAGGCACAAAAATAACAATAATGGGATTCTACGGGACACAATAATAACAATATGGGGACAATAGGGGCACAACAATAATAATAAGGGATACAAGGACAATAGTAATGGGGGAATCACTAGTATTATAGGGACTTAACAGATCTTCCAAATATCTAGTTGTGCATTACTAAAGACAAATAAGTGTTACTATCATGTTAATTATTATCACTAGAGAAGATAGAATGTTTACTATAAGTAGAAAGTATATAAATGATTTAGCATTAATAAATGACATCTATTAATTTCTGAGTAGAATAGTAAAATTGGATGATAATATGCATTACTAATGGTTACTGATATCTATAAATGTAAACTGTCAATTAGCAAGAACGTTGATTTAAAAGGTAGACAATGTTAAAGACAGTTGTTAATTTATCCCAAAAACATATAGGTGGAAACCGTAAAGCAAATACCCTATCTGTTCTCTATAGGTTATAAATAAATGAATTGTATGAGATTGTAAAATTATTCATATTGTAATATATGTCTAAATATCAGTACTTCAATATACTCAGGAAATCTTTCCTCACACTGTAGAATGAAGTCAACATTGAGTTTCTCTACGCATTCAGATTAAATCTATGGTCGCATTGCATTTCGACATACACCTAGGGTTTTTTGCCTTGGATGATTTCATAAAGAACTCATCTAGAGTTGTGTACATTGGTTCCTTTAACCGAATTCCATGATTTCTAATCATACCTATCACAATTACATTTAAGCTATCTGTTAAATTCACTTAAAACAAATGGCTTAGTTCACCAAAGTTGCTCATAAAATCACACAAAACAAATACCCTTCGGGTAATTACAATCAACCATTTCCATACTAAATAACTGATTCTATAGTAAACTCGAATATGTATCAAAACCAAAATTCATTAACATATCAAACTATAACTGTATCTCGTTGGGAATAGTCCAGTTTTGAAATACTGTACAAAAATTCATAAATACATTTTGTGAAGTGTTTGAAGAGAACACACAGGAAATACTTGAGTAATATAAACCTGGGATGGCTTATATAAGCCGATAATATCCAAAAACAACAAATATTGCTACAAACCATAATTAACAGTACATCTTGGTCGTGGCCTCAAACACCAACTATTACAACTCCCGAAACCCTTGTCTCAAAAACCAGTTCACAAAACCAAGGCACACAAGCATAAATTCCAACACACCTGGAAAGTAAGGAAAGAAGTGGAGCTTAGCGAGGAGTTCGCACTTAAACATGCATAGAACAAACAAGGGCTTCGAACCAGCTTCAGAGACCTTACCTGCACAACAAATCGACTATGAGAAAAAATAACCTGTGTAATAACTCTGTCCATATCGACAAACCATGGGAGATAGGGATGGCTTACCTGTACGAGCATTGGGTAGCCATCGGAGCTGTGACCTAGCCTACATAGAACCAGAATACCTTAGCTAAGGGAGAAATAGAAATCATATAAACTTAAGGACATTAAATCACCAGTTGAACAATGTTTACCTCAGGTTGTCATGGCAGCAACTTTCTCCTCAAGATTGCTAAAGACTAGGTCGTGCCCTCCATCTCTATTCAAAAATGCCTAAGAAACTATCAAGTAACTCAAGCACTGTCATAGCATACCATCACAGTGGAGGAAAAATACTTAAGAAAATAACGTGAGCACCAAGCAGGATAAAGATAGGCACGTGAAGCTTCAGAGGTGAAATGGCAAAAGCTTTTCCCAAGGTCACCATAATAGAGCAGAGCACCGAGACAAAGCATAGCCAAATAAACTAGTTTTTCCACCAAATGAGTCAATAAACCCTCCAACCAAACTTGGACAATCAAGAGCGTAAATCTTAGCAGATCGAATGAAAAATAGTCATCACATGCAGTTTCAAGACTCTTCCAAGGTAGGATAGGTAGGGTGATTAATGCCATCATAGGTGGTGAGTACAAGCATGCATGAACCAGGCAGGAGGAGACCTCAAGACTCTTCCACATTAATGGAGGGAAGCTTACCCGAGGTTGATCAAGGCGCACGAAATCAATACATGTAGTTGTGAAGTGAACCAGCCAACATGGAGATCACATACCAACCCTACAGCACAATCGCTAACCCCAAACCATAATACCATCAAACTTTGTTAATACGGTTCAATCATATGGGTCCACGAAATGATGGACTAAGTGAATCTAAAAAATTATTTTCATAATGATTATTGTAAGATAGGTAAAAGAATACATTTTTTATATATAGATAGGTTGTTACACTGCCACTCTCTAAAAGGCACAGTTTTTTTTAACTTTAATAAATATATGGTTCTAACTCACTGTTATAGTCTTTCTCTCCGTCGAGACATTTTGAACATATGAAGGGTTTGATAGTTTAATATTATGGGGTTTTATTAAGGTTTTTAATATTTATTTGAATTGTAAATGTGAAACCTTCGAGCCCTTAGAGTTTAGAAATTTCTCAGTTTGATATATGGAAAACATGCATATTATCATTCCGAACAGACTCTAGTTAATGATTTTGGTTTTTTTTGCTGCAATAGATGTTGTGGTTATTTTGTAGCATTTCTGCTCTTAATGTTATACTTTCCCTTCTAAATCTTATATGGGACTTGGTACTATATAATTTCCCCAACGTAATAAAATGTATTGCCCACTAGGGTTTTAGGACTAAAAATTCATATATATATATATAGGAGAAGAATTATTAAAGGATTTTGATTTCTATGAGTTTACTTATGCAGACGAATATTTATAACGAGTATTGGTTCTTTACTCCTTGTATTGAAGCTTTTCTTCTTTACGGTAATTATTTTACTTAAGATATTTGGATTTAATATCTTATAGAGTAATGGTTATTGGGATTCTTTCCAGCTAAATTATTAATTTAAGTAGCTCTATTTGACATCTCAAAATATTCATATATATATATGAGAAGAATTATTAAAGGATTTTGATTTCTATGGGTTTATTTATGCAGACTAAAAAATTCATATATATATATGAGACGAATTATTAAAGGATTTTGATTTCTATGGGTTTACTTATGCAGACTAATAGTTATAGCGAGTATTGGTTCTTTACTCCTTGTATTGAAGCGTTTCTTTTTTACGGTAATTATTTACTTGAGATATTTGGATTTAATATCCTATAAAGTAATGGTTATTGAGATTCTTTCCAGCTAAATTATTAATTTACGTAGCTCTGTCTGAGATTTAACTCTACTCGCTACTGATCTCATATCTGTTACCAGTTATTCTTTCCTACAAGTGTATTTAGTATTCACTATCTTTTCTTAATATTTGCAGTGCAATTCCATTTTGAATATAGATATGGTTCTTTTTTGGTTTCTATTGTTCATTCTAATTGTAATCCCTTATTCATGGAATACTTGAAGAAGAAATCTCTCTTAAGTATAATAATAACCTACTAATGCTTACCTTAAATTAACCTGTCTAAAGTGATTAAATCATTCATTAAACTCAGATTATCTAAATAGCTTTTATGCTTATTCACAAGAAAATTTTCACTTATGTGAATAGTTGCTTCCATAATTTGGCCTAGACTTTTGATATTAACTTGCTCCAACAAATCTCCTCCCACGCTATCCCTAGTTATATGGAAAATTCTTCTTTCCTTATAGACCTTGTTTTTCCAGTTATCTGGTCTTAACCTTATGTAGCTCTCACAGACTATCTGACCTCACCAAACTCTCTAACCTCTCAGCACAGTCTTAACTAGACGTAGATGTCATAGACTGTCTGACCTCTTAGCACAGTTCTTTCACCTATGTCCCAGCCTTTTAGCACAATCTTAAGCACAAGTAGATGTCACAGACTGTCTGACCTCTTAGCAAAATTCTTTTACCTTTGTCCTCTTGCTGATCTCAAATACCCCTATTCTCTTGATCTCTTGAGTAAGAATAGTGCAAGATTTAGTTTTGAGACAGATAAGATAATTGTCTCTTAACTAATAAACCAAAAAGAAACAATATTTACTAATAACGGCAAAATCCATCTTTCCATAACTAAACTCAAGAGTAGTTTATAACTTAAAACTAGTAATAGTTTGTTTAGTTGCAGTAAAAATATTTACATTAACGGGAATATTACAAGTAGATATTTCTTTTATTTAAAAAATATTTTTATTTTTTATAAGTATACTTCAATTTAAAGATTAGAATGGACTCTTCACAAAATAATATTTTTTTTTATTTAATCACTTTTTATTTTTTTTAAAATTTGATTATAAATTTTTATTTCAAGTAACATGATTTTTTTTTTAATTATGCTAAAAATAAGAATAAAGTTTTTTACTATATTCTATGTTATAATATTTTTTAATTAAAAACTAACTATTAACTATTATATTATAATTCATCAATTTATTTTATATATAAATATTTCATTTTGTTTTAAAAAAATTAACATTATATTCATTTCAATTTCAAAAGAATCAACTCAAATTTAAATACATACATAAAGTTACACAATAACTTTCAGAAATAACCAAAAAAAAACCCAAATTTGTATGAAAAGTTAATATTGAAATAATATTATTTTAATGTTATTTTTTTTAAATTTTTAATAATATTAAAATTAAACTTAACTAAAATTCTAAATATATTTAAACCATGAAAATATTAATGACTATCACCCTTGAAAAATTAATATTAAATTTTAAATAATACCAATACTTACATAACGTTATCTTTGAATCTGACTTTTCGGTAAACCTAACCAATCATTTTTGAAATTTTAAATAAAAAATACCAACAATTACAAGTTAATTGACTTAAGAGCAGTGCATTTTTCCTTCACCCAAATTTACGATGCGTTAACCTTTCGCTGTGTTTACCTTCACAGGCTAGGACCCGAGGGGCGGTGTAGCTCAGTAAGTTTAATTGGTACGTACGTCTGCAATCTGTCATTGTCTCCGGGCTGTCACTGTGTTTATTTTCACAGGCTAGGACCCTAGGGGCGGTGTAGCTCAGTAAGTTTAATTGGTACGTACGTCTGCAATCTGTCATTGTCTCCGGGCTGTCCGGCTAGTGGGGAGCTCGAGATATGGAATTCAATTAAACTTACTAAGCTACACCGCCCCGAGCCGGCTTTAAAATTGACGCCCTTATGGACGTTTTTCGATTTTTTACCCGTCAAATACGGGTGATTTCAAAATAAACACGTAATTTTTGACTTGTTAATAATTTAAAAAAAATGTAAAACGCTTTCATCGAAAGAATCTGCGTACAGATTTTGTCGTTATTAGACCCTGGTTCATGGCTTTTCCTATTTCCACCTCTATATCATTACAAATGCTATTTAACATGCGAGGATAATGCTATCTGACATGCGAGGGGAATAGTCATGGAGTGCCCTCTCCACGCTCACCGTCTCTCTCCACTTGCTGTGATTCAGAGGGTGATGGCTATTCCCCTCGCATGTCAGATAGCATTTATAATGCTATAGTGGTGGAAATAGGAAAATCTCTGGTTCATTATCATAAAAACTCATCCATGGCAGAACGAGGGCAAGCTTTTCATGATTACTTCAACTATGTAACCTAGGGTGTAGGTTTGGAATTTCAAATTCCCGTGGTCTATGAAATGAAAATTTGTGGAAGTTTTTATATATTTTTAAGCTTTTCTTTTTAGCTCTACTCAAATTTATGAATCTCAACTTTTCTTAATTTACAAACTTTTTTTAAACTAATTTTACATCTAAATTTTCATTAATTTCCTTTCAAAAATGGTACTTTGTTTTTTTCCTGTTTGGAGATATTATTCATAACCATAATATTGGATTTATATTTTACTCAAAAAGAGAGGATTATGATTTTGTTTATGCTTAATAATTCGATCAAGGATGGGAAGCTAATCCCTAACCACCACTTAGAACTTTGAACACTTTCTTATTTTCTTTGGGAACTCAGACTCCATCTTAAAATTCCATGTATGTGACACAAGAAGATTCCCATCTTAACAAAGTTCTTGCTAAATTCTACATGCTAGATAGCAATTATTGGGAAATTGTGCATTTTGATAGTTCATAATTAAGAAGGTATTATATATGAGGAAAAAAATCTAAGAAATGAGTGCAAAATTTAAAGTGGGATGAATTAATGTTCAACAACTAACACTCTATAAAATTGAGATAGTCAAAATAACAACTCCTCTTTTACAAACAAAATAAATATAACAACTTAGAAATAAAACATTCATTTATCTCATACTACATGAAAGCATTTACACCCTAATAAAAATTATAACTTACTCCTCATTTATCTCATACTACATGAAAGCATTCACACCCTAATAAAAATTATAACTTACTCCTCATTTATCTCATACTACATGAAAGCATTCACACCCTAATAAAGATTATAACTTACTCCTTTATAATATTATTATATACACTTTCTCAAATAGCCAAATTTTATAGACAATTTTTTTTTTATCATATCCAAAATAGAAAATTTTCTATGGACAACTATAATCACCGTAGTTCACGATCACCGCAGTTCATTGCCGGCTGAATATGAGAATAACATTTTTTTACGGCTCTCCCAATAGCCTGTTGAGCCTGTGCCCTGATTTGAAATTCTTAACCTGCTCCCATTTTAATAAAATAATATATTTTTATAAAAATTGTTTATTCATAAAATAGATAATATCAATCTCAATAAATTTAAAAGAAACCAATACTATTTGAAATTCTATATTTGTTAAATTTTTTAATTAAAATTTAATGAATTGGATTTAAAATGAATGAACTTTTTAATATCACCATTTTTTCATCAAAATATGTTATTATCACTGTAATCTAATATTTAAAATAGAAATATATAATATTTTTAGAGCCTCTTTCAAAGTTTTTTTCATTAAGAATTCTAAACCTACTATTTCTCTAATAAGACAAACATCTATTAGGTTAGAAAGTTCTTATTGAAATCATTATGTTAATTCAGATTCTCACCTAGTCGACCATGACCCCCTACCAAGTAGGCCATTGATTATATTTTCATTGTCATCCATTCCATTCCTTGTTATACCTTTACTCGAGTATAATAATGATTTGGAAAGGTTGGCATTATTTTCTTCGACTTGAAAGCTGATGAAAAATTCCTTCCAATTCAGTTTATATTGAACAATTTTACAAAGGTTTTCTAGATTTGAAAAATTATGTGGTTGAATGGAAAACAAAAATTGGTTTACTAAAGTGGATCCTCACTAAAGTAGCTAACCTATGTATTCAATGGTTGTTGTTATGTGAGAAAATATAATACAATATCCAGAAAACCAATTATAATCCCCTCCTCTGAAAGAGTTGGCAGATATTTCGTAATCACTATTATGAGCATGGCAATCCATCAGAAGAATTCACAGCGTAGGTTGTTCTTACGCTTAAGATACTCTCTCACAAAGGCTACAAGAAATCCAAAAACAAAAATAAGCTATTATTCATTTTACTTATATAATATCGAAAAAACTAGGTAGATCCACTTTTGTGATTGTAATTAAAGAAAGTTATTAATTTACATGGTTTATATTCCTTTGCTCAATACAAGTCTCTCTAATTTAAGTATTGATTTATGCTCAAAACATTACATTATATTAAAAGATAAAACTATGCTAAATACAATTACTGTAAACTAAAGAGTTGTTGTAAACTAAAGAGTCGTGGATCACTTTGTGGCAAGCAGCTATATTGTAGGGATCTTTTCAATTAGTCGACAACAAAGTAATTAACAAACTGGACCTTTTAACAAACTCGAGACTCAAAAAAATAACCCACCGTTTTATAGATGAGGCCTAAGAAGCATTGGATGAGAGAAACCTATTCTCTCAAAACCACCCAAATGTTTAAAGTGATGCTCATATACATCCTTGCTATTCATACAAAATGGGCATGATTTCATTGAAGAGTTCACTAGGGTTAAGCGCAGAGACATAAATCTTTTACTCAGCTTTACCTCAAAGTATTACATTGTCTCACAGTACTAAAGCATTTTCTGAGGTTCTCGGTTGTTGTAGAGATGTGATTGCATTGCTATGTTATATATTTCTAATCAAGCAAGATTATGGTGAGGTAATAAAATTTATGCATCATTATAAAGTTGCTTCACACAATAAGAAAATACTCGAATTAAACTCTACTCAGAAAATATTTTAATGTTATAATCTGACCTGGAAAACTTATCGAATTGTTTTTACAGCGCTAGTTCAAATGACAAGTTGGGTTACTTGCTAATAAGTTAACCCTGTTGAGCATCCAGGCCTCCTCAAATTTCAACTTTAGATCTTCAATCTGCCAAGGAGCACTAGAGCCACATGTCTAGAAAGAAACATCCAAGCCAATCAAGCGAAAAGGATTACCGCAACAACATGCAAGAATAAGGCTTGGGATAATGGTCAGAGCAAAGAAGAAAGTGTATTACCTCTGTGATGACACATGAACATGCCCATTGTATATTTCTTCCTTGCCTATAATTGTACTTCCTCCATTTTAATGGATGGATCATGCAACAAAGCTACCATTTCATTTTCTTGGGAAATCAGGTAGATAGCTTCAAATTCATGCAGATTGTTCATAGATAGTTGCCACTAATTCAGCTGTCAATGGCTTGGACAATGAACATTTTCGTGAAAACAACAGTGAGAATGGCCTTGAACATTTTCGTGAAAACGACAGTGAGCTTGCACGCAATCCTTGGCACCTAGGTGATGAATAGTTAAATATTGCAATTTGCACGTCTCATCACATTAGGTTTAGTGTGGCGTCAAAGCAAACTTTGAAACTGCATTTGTCTCCAACTCTACACTGATTACAAACCAGTAGCTAATGGTAATGGTAGTTGTAGATTAAATTTGTACATATTATTCATATGGCCAAAGCTGCAGATGGTAGCTGAGAGAGTTACTCCTATTAGGTACTAGACTATGGTAGGTGAGAGACTTACTACTATTAGGTACTGGCTACTAGGCACTCGAACGCTGTAGAATTTAAATAGCATTAAATTCTAACTGTCTTGTGTACAGGTACCAAGCCCAGACTAGTATTATACTTTTTAACAGTTTAATTTTGAAATTAGACATCAAAACGACGGGTCATCGTTTTACATGACAAGTCAAACCTGACGTGGAAATTTTTTCAGCCACCGTTAAATACATCCTAGAACACAAAATACGTCCTATAGGACATCAAATTCAAGGCTTGCTAGGGTGATAAGAGGAAAATCCTTTTTCACACATGTTGCCTATAAAATTTGGGAGTCCTCCTTCTATCCCACTGGTTAGGGTAGGGGTTTTTCCATCATGGTCACAGGTCAAGGTATGCCCAGTCTAATAAATAGGTATATAGGTTTTCATCCAGGTTCTCATAGTTCCCAATACATTATGCCTTAACTTAGATATTGGCTTGTCTTGGTTGGGCCTTGCTAAGAATAAAGTGGCTAAACATAGATCTAGGAGAGCCACGTCTAGCCAGGAAAGCCATGACTCCCTTGAAGGTAGAATCCCAATTGAATAGCCAATCGTCCTTGTTTGTAGTGAACTTGGCATCCATCCATTTCATTCCTTCTAACTTCATTCTTTCAGGCCAACCAAGTCTATAGCCATCCCCCGCGTCCCCATAAGGAAATAAAAATTAGTGTGTAGTGGTTGTGCTTGATTAGACTTTAGAAAGGGAACATGCAGGGAGGAATCATTGAATGGATTGCAGTGAAAGGGAACATGCAGGGAGGAATCATTGAATGGATGGCAGTGAGAATCAACAAGGGAGGGAATGGGTTCATTAAACTTTAGAAGAAGAAAATGCTGAGGAAAGTGATGAATAACACTTGCTATTTCTGGATTTGATGGTGGATTGTCACTTACAGGTTATGCTCATTTAAAGCACAAAATTTCTCTCCAAAAATAGTTTATTTCCCAAATCTCTATTTTGTGCGTAAGTATCGATCCTTTGCCCTCACTTTAGCGCCCTTGCCATTTCAAAAAACAAACCCTGGTTTGTGGACATCGTACACTTAAGAGCCAAGGCCATTGCTATGACCCAATGACCAACTCTAGCATGAAATTTCCCGTGTTCAGGTTCTCAGTTTTTCTCACATAATTTTTTCATGAATTTTCTAGAGGATTTTTAGTGTATTTATGATAAAATACGTTACCACACAAACTGCAAAATTTCCTTGTATTTGTAAGAAAATTTCCAAACACAAATTAATTATTGAAGGACAATTCTAACAGTTTTACAACTTGGATTTTATTTGACAATAATTATCCTAGAAATTTTAATATATAAATTTTTTATGGAAATTTTTCATTCTATTATATGATTTTTTGAATTAATCTGAGAAAGAAAATTTAAATTTTATACACTTGAATGTTTATGTGATTTCATTTTGTTATGTTTGGATATTTTTATGATTTCATTCTATCATGTTTGGATGTTTATTTTTTAATGGAAAAGTCTAATTATTTGCTTGAGGGAAATATTTTTTCTTGGAAAATTATGTTATAGATGCCACAGTATTTGGTGTTTTTTTATAGTATTTCCTCACAATATAGGGCATATCTATAATAGCATATTTTGATGTGCGAAGAACAAAAATAAGTGAACGAATAACTGTAAGGACTCTAGACACCACATATCTCCACAATGGTATGATATTGCCCACTTTGGGCCTAAACCCTCATGGATTTTCTTTTGGACTTACCCCAAAAGGCCTCATACCAATGGAGATATTTGTCCATCCTTATATACTGATGATCCTCCCCACTTCTAGTCAATGTGGGACTTTGGTCTTATACCCAACAATCCTCCCCTCGAACAAAGGACCATCGAGCCTCCCCTCAAACGATATCCATCCGTCCACTCTCTACCAACTAGGATTCTCCGCTCCAATGCGTTGGAAGCACACGCCTTACATGGAACACTACCTGCCTCGAGAGCTTGCTCTATCCCAGGTCAAATCCTCTTCACCGTGTTGGGACCAGGACACGTCCATGAAGAATCCGGAGCACACCGCGTGTCTAACATAGCTCATCCACGGATCCCATCATGATATTACCGGGGCCCACCACCTTCGTTCGGCATTCCGAGGATTCATCCACTTGGCTAACTTCGGGGCATGGCTCTGATACCACTTGTAAGGACTCTTGGACACCACATATCTCCACAATGGTATGATATTGTCAACTTTGGGCCTAAGCCCTCATGGATTTGCTTTTGGACTTACCCCAAAAGGCCTCATACCAATGGAGATATTTGTCCATCCTTATATACCCATGATCCTCCCCACTTCTAGTCAATGTGGGACTATTGGTCGTATACCCAACATATCAAGATGTGCTCATCTTGGGATTGGAAGTTAGGAATGCAAGAAGGTAACCTGAAAGTCAAATTTTTTACTATGAGAACAAGGAACACTTTTGAGGAAGGTATCATTACGTTGAATTCTGGGAAGGCTCAATAAAATGCCTTCATAAATGAAGATAATATGATAGTGATGTGAAAAATGGATGACCTAAAAGTTGTTGTGAGAAGATGGCCCCATGAAATGCAATACCTTGAAAAGAAGCATGCTTTGTATAATGACATATGAAGGAAAGGGGGACCCATGCAAGCTCTGAGGAACTGATAGGTGAATGAAAGACAAGTAAGAGAACTTGTGGAAGTCTAGAATCTCCTCTATATTTGAGAAGGAGTAAAATGAGTCTACTTGAACAAGAGAAGGATATCCTCCTTTGAGAGGGTGTGATGGTGAACAGTTCTTATCCTTATATGTCATGCAATAGACTAGGACTTATAGTCATAAGTCTTAGTGAAGGGCATATTGACATAATGGTGTCTGAGGGATTGGATAAGAATCTAAGACTCATACACCTTGAGATCTAGGATAGTAGTCTCATGGACTGACATTGCTTGAGGAAATGATAGGTATCCAAGATAAGAGTGGGTTAAGAGGACTAATATTATTTGAGGATTTACGACCAAGAATCTGAGATATAAGTATTCCTAAAAGGACATACCTTATGGTAATCCAGTTTGGTTATATGCCTTTTAGAGGTAGTGTGGTATCACTGTTGAGCCTCAAACCTGCACTCATTTACCCATCCTCCCAACAGCCTTTTCCTACTCATTTCCTTCTTTTGTCATCATTTCTTTCATCAACTTGTTCAATTCATTGCATTATAGGACTTTTTAACATGATTTTCTAATTGTGCTAATGATTGAATGTTGGTTTATATTTTTGGTTCAAGTGCTGCAATTCCGCAGCTAATACAGGGTTTTCGCAGCCAATCTCTGATTCCACAGCCGATCCCAGATTCCGCAGCCATTTTCTTGTTTGCTATGATCCAGGTGTCCTCCAGAGAAAAGAGCCACATGGGCAAGTTTGTATGACTGTGTACATGGTGCGTGTGCTGTCAGCTCAGCCAAATTGGCCGTCTACACCCCTGGTCAACGTGGAGGTAGCTCTGGTCAAGCGGCAAGGTTGCAAACGGTGGAACGACTCTGCGTGTTCAGTTGGAGCACGTAAGTCACGGCTGGCCTCTTCTTTAGCCACAAAGACTGCAGGGGACAAGAATCCAACAACGGATTTATTAAACCATGATGACCGTTCCCTAGATCCGTGCACGGTGCTGCTAAACGTGTCTTTTTCCTAGCTGTTAGTTAGCTTAGTTTACGCACAGAACAGTTGATGTTCTTGATATAAATAAAGCGTTTCTACACGCTGATTACTTAGCTTTTGGAAGTTAATCTTTTGCTGCTGTAAACTCTGTTTTAAAGACTCTTTTATAAAGCGTTTACGCTCTCCACTGTGTTTTATTATGTGTTGATTTAATTCCAAGAAGACAGTTCTGTTCTTACCTGCGTAGCTGAT
>APFE030411476.1:183180-207219 GCA_000404065.3 Pinus taeda | reverse complement strand
GCGCGGGCGGGCGTGCGGGTGAGCCCACACAAAGGGCGCGCGGGTGAGTGCACACGGAGGGCGCGCGGGCAGACGCACACAGAGGGCGCGCAGGCGGGCACACACGGTGGTCGTGCGCGTTACAGCAATGCGACAATACGTTACAGCAATGCGACAAAGGACCGAACACTTGTGCGGCTAAGAGTGGAGGACACTTATGCGACCAAGCGTGGAGGTTTATACTCGCATTGGAGAGGCTTGCACGATGGCTAGCCGACACACGTGATGGAAGCATTTGGGGCGCGGTTAAGGAGGTTTTGGGGGTCGGCCAAGGGGCTACCACCCACCCCTCACCCACGTTGAGAAGCATATAAACATGTGAGCGTCTGAGCTCATTTGGACAAGCAAGAAGCAACTCGCATCTTCGCAAAAGGCAAGTAAGGTATTGCGCACAAGGAAGGAAATGCGCACTTCTCATGCACACTTACCTTGGTGACTTGGACGCAAGAGTTAAGACTTGGAGATAAGTCGAAGTTTGAGCAGAGGTGGTTCTATGTCACGGTTTTGGTGTAGATTTGGCAGAGGGTTGTAGGTGGCTCATGTGAGCACCATTCTTTGTACAAGGGATGCACGAACCTGTTGTAAGGCAAGGTTGCCTATCTTTGTAAATTTGGCTAAGTGTTGGCTTGGAGTTTGCCAAGCACACTAGTGCATTGTATTATTGAAAACTGATATAATATACATTGTTGGGCAGACTGTTCGGGAGTTTCCCCTCCCCTTTATATCGTGCAATTGTTGTTCTTTATAATTGTTGTGGATAATGATTAAGTATGGGTAATCATTGATATAAAGGTTTATTTCATATTGTACTTGGTTGCGAAACACAAACTAAGTTATCGGTTATGAATTAGGCGTAGTCCACATAAATTAGTATTGTTAAAAAGAAAGTGTGTGGGGTGCCGCACCTCGCCGGCACGGTTGAAAGACCACCGTAGGCTTGGGGGCGTGACAAGTGGTATCAGAGCTTGGTTGGGCTGGGTTGTTGAAGCTTGTGAAGAAGTGGCCATGGTAACAGGTTCTTGTAGGGAAAGAGGTTGGTGAAACACTCTAAGTGTGACATCAAGGACTTGGGTTGCAGGTGAAGCCGGTGCATGGTCGAGACTAGATTACAAAGAAGGAATAGGCTATTGGCAATGGTTGAATCTCATGATGGGTCGAGTCGTGATCCCATGGACACTACCCTTGGGTTAATGCAGAAAGTAGTGGAAAGGTTGAAGTACTTAGAGGACAACTTTGAAACAAAGATTGACCTTGTTGTGGAAGAACAAAAGGCATTATTGAAGGTGAAAGATGAACTCGATGAACTCCGAACTCAACATGAGTACACTGATTTGATGTGTACACAACTTGAAATAAGTGTCAAAGAGGTTGAAGAAGCAAGGGACCAGGGTCTTGTAGAGATCGTGGACTTGAAGAAATCTCTTGAACAAGCCAAGGATGAGATAGCGGTGCTGAAGAAGGCTGTGAGGCATGGCTCAGGTGGAGGAGTGCCTCATGTGAATGTCAAGGAACCAGATTCATCCGATGGTACAAGGAGTGCAAAAACTCTTGGCAACTTCTTGTGGGACATGGAGCAATACTTGGAAAGGTTGGGTCTATCCGATGATGAGACTAAGTTCAAGGTTGCTGCTCAATTCCTCACAAAAGATGCTAAGATGTGGTGGAGAAGGAGGATGGACCAAATTGCCAATGGCAGTGCTAGTGACATCACTTCTTGGGATGAAATGAAAGGAGTTTTGCAAGCCCATTTTAGTCCTCAGGATGAAACATGGGAAGCAAGGATGAAAATAAAATTCATAAAGCAGACAGGGAACCTACAAACATACCAGCGGGAGTTTGCAAGTGATGTCCTTGAACTTCTTGACATGGCTGAGAGAGACAAGGTTTTCAATTTTATTGTTGGGTTAAAGCCTTGGGCACGCAATGAAGTGAAGAGACAAAGGATCAGGACACTTGAAGAAGCCTTTGCTGCAGTTGACAGGTTGGTGGAGCATTATGATGAGACTTCTGATGATAGGAAGAAGAAGTCTGATAAACCGAAAGATAAGAAGAAAGAGGAAGCTTCGAAATCAGATGATGGTTCGAAGGCAAAGAAAGTCTTGAAGTGTTGGATTTGTGCTGGTCCACACACGGTGAAGAATTGTCCCTCTAAACCGAAGGTGGCTGCTATAGCACAATCTAATGCGAAAGATGGAGGTGCTTCTGTGGGGATGATGCAGATACTTGGTGGTGCTGCTGCTAGAGAGGTGATCTCTCGGAAGGATCCTGAGAGGAACAAGTTGAAGTATGTCCGAATGAAAGTTGGAGGTGCTGATGTACTCACTATGGTAGATAGTGGGGCCTCTCACAACTTCATGGGCGAGGAAACTGCGAGGAATATTGGGCTGAAATATGTTCGTATCAAGGCACATATGAAGACAGTGAATTCTCCTCCGGATGAAGTTCTTGGTGTGGCTGAACAGGTGGACACTACACTTGGTGAATGGACCGGGAAGGTGGACTTCACTATAGTGAGGATTGATGACTATGAGGTTGTACTAGGGATGGAGTTTATGAAGCAATGTGATGCCATGATTGTTCCACATTTGAAAAGCTATACATTTATGATGGGAGGGAAGATGTACCCATTGGTGTGCCTACCTTAGGTGTGACTAGGCCTGATTGTAAATTGGCGGTGATGCATGTGGGGGATGAGAAGAAGTTGGACGACATGAGTAAGCGTTTGTCCAAGGCAGAGACAAAGCTTACCGAACAATCATTGGTCATCAAATCACTTTTAGATAGTATCTTGGACTTAAGAAGAAGGCTAGAGGTGATTGAGGATGAAGATGATGATGAGGTATATGTGAGGCTGGATGTTCGACAGGAGGACCGGGTCACTTATCTACAAAGGATGGAGGTTGAGGATCCTGACAGGTGGATCAAATTGATTAGTGAGGGTGAGCCTTCAGGCTCTCACCCCTCTACATCTTCTTAGATGAACAAGAAGATGGGGCTCATTGTTAGCTGCTCATGGCAGTGAGTCCCTTAAGCAGTTGAGTAGGTATGATGGTGTAGGGATGGCCTGGCATCAAGCATCATGACATGTTGTAGTTGGGATGGAGATTACTTCATGGAACTGAGCATGGACTATTCTTAATGAGTTCAGGATGTGGCAGATGTTTTGAGGAACAACTGATGATGACATGAGGATGTTCACTCTCATGATTTGGGCATGAAGGTTGGATTAGCTACCCAACTAGTTCAGACATGGGGAGCATGCGGTGATCAGAGGTATGTTGACATTTTGTTGGAGTATCATGACAGCTGGACACATAGAACACATGATGGAGAGAGGTGTTCTCTTGAGGCACTTGACTAGATGGAGAGAGATGTTCTCTTGGGGCACTTGACACTTGATGGAGAAGTGTTCTCTTAAGAGCACTTGGCAGATTGATGAGATGTTGGCACACGGTTGTTATGTGTTAACACTTGTTGACATAGCATGGGCAGTTTTGCACATGATGGAGTTGGTGACATGATGGAGTTGACACATTGTTGCAGTGGACATGTAGCTTGATGTTGGGGGGATCAGCCTTCCATGGTGGAGAGCAGCATGGAGAGATTGTAGCAGGTGGTCGATGATCATGGACATCTACAACATACTTTGGTATGGACTATCTTGGTGGAAGTTGGTCACTTAGATGAGACATGGTGGAGATGGAATCCTACATATGCTGCAGGGATGTTTGCCATATGTGAGGAGGAGTTGACATCATGGAGATTCATGCTTGGGGATGTTGTCGAGGACGACAACTAATTCAGGTGGAGGAGGATGTAATGCCCTTGGTGATGTGCGACGGGCGGGCACACACCAGGCGGGCGTGCACAACCGCATGCGGGCGGGCGCGCGGGTGAGCGCACACGGAGGGCACACGGGCGGGCGAGTATGTGAGCGCACACGACGGGCGCGTGGCCCGAGCGCGCGGGCGGGTGCGTGGGTGAGAGCACACGGAGGGCGCGCGGGCGGGCGCGCAGGTGAGTGCACACGGAGGGCGCGCGGGAAGACGCACACGGAGGGCGCGCGGGCGGGCGCGCACGTTACAGCAATGCGACAAAGGAACGAACACTTGTTCAGCTAAGTGTGGAGGACACTTATGTGACCAAGTGTGGAGGTTTATACCCGCATTGGAGAGGGTTGCACGATGGCTAGCTGACACACGTTATGGAAGCATCGGTTAAGGAGGTTTTGGGGGTCGGCCAAGGGGCTACCACCCACCCCTCATCCACGTTGAGAAGCATATAAACATGTGAGCATGTGAGCTCATTTGTATAAGCAAGAAGCAACTCGCATCTTCGCAAAAGGCAAGTAAGGAACTGTGCACAAGGAAGGAAATGCGCACTTCTCATGCGCACTTATCTTGGTGACTTGGACGCAAGAGTTAAGACTTGGAGATAAGTCGAAGGTTGAGCAGAGATGGTTCTATGTCACAGTTTTGGTGCAGATTTGGCAAAGGGTTGTAGGTGGCTCATGTGAGCACCGTTCTTTGTACAAGGGGTGCACGAACTTGTTATAAGGCAAGGTTTCCTATCTTTGTAAATTTGGCTAAGTGTTGGCTTGGAGTTTTCCAAGCACACTAGCGCATTGTATTATTGAAAACTGATATAATATACATTGTTGGGAAGACTGTTCGAGAGTTTCCCCTCCCCTTTATATCGTGCGATTGTTGTTCTTTATAATTGTTGTGGATAATGATTAAGTATGGGTGATCATTGATATAAAGGTTTATTGCATATTGTACTTGGTTGCGAAACACAAACTAAGTTATCGGTTGTGAATTAGGCGTAGTCCACATACATTAGTATTGTTAAAAAGAAAGTGTGTGGTGGTGCCACACCTCGCCGGCATGGTTGAAAGACCACCGTAGGCTTGGGGACGTGACAATAACTTCTACCACTTATGAAAAAAATAAGAAAATTAGAACTTAATATTCTGAATGTGTTATGTCGTGAATTTATTCTTTATAAAAGTTATTACAATTGGTAGTTTATAATTATAAATTTTCATTTTTGGACTCAATGCAGGGATAGGCATATTTTATGAGGTTGTTGAATATGTGAAAACCTTTTTAGGTATGTAGTTTGTCTTTGTTTTTCGATTTTTATATATATCTTTATTTTGACAATTACATTTTTTTGGGTGAAACTATCTAAAATTTAGTTTCTTTACATGATGATATTGAATGTAATTTTTGAGCATTTACATAGTTCATCACATTATGTTTTATGTTTGAAACTTATTTCACAAATATTGTTTTTTAAATGCATTGGTATTGAAGTTATTTAAATGGAAAACATGGTATGATATGTGCATTTCAATTTCTGTGAGTTAAATTTTACTGTCTAATTTAATTGCAACAATATCTACATTCATTATTTTCATGTAAAAGAAATTATAAATATAATTTTCTAGATTAGAAAAAACAATAAAAATTAATAGTAAAAATCATATGAAATGCACTTGAAAAATAAAGCCGTCATAAAAAATTTCCCTTTCCGTGACTGGTAGGGCTACCGTCAAATTTAACCCCTGGTGCTTTTCCGACCATAAGCATTTCTGATGAGAAGTGTGCCCAAACATGCATGTAAGTAAGTGATGAGAATATGAAATCGGGATAAGGGTTGCCAAACTTTTTCAGCAACCCTTGTACTGATTGCAGATTCTCATCACATATTCTCATCACTTATCTACGTGCCTGTTTCGGCCCACTGCCCACATCCTCCAGGTCGTTGAATTTAAATGGGTGAAAGGAGGACACTTGAAATGGTATTACCCAGGCTTTGTCTCCATCGTTAACTTTGGAGGAAGCCACCCACCTCCAACTGGCAACCCTTACGCTGATTGCAGATTCTCTAACTTTGGAGGAAGCCACCCACCTCCAACTAGAAACCCTTATCCTGATTGCAGATTCTCCTCACTTATTTACATGCTTGTTTCGGCCCAATATGCACATCATCCTCCTCGTTGAATTGAAATGGGTGGAAGGAGGACACTTGAAATGGTGTTACCAGGGCTTTGTGCCATCGTTAACTTTAGAGGAAGCCACCTACCTCCAACTGATCTTGATTGCAGATTCTCATTACTTACATACTTGCCTGTATGGGCCCACTTTTTATCAGAATTGCTCATGGTTGAGTTGGAAGTGGGTGGCTTCCTCCAAAGTAAACGATGGCGACAAAGCTTGGGTAACACCATTTCAAGTGTCCTCCTTACACCCATTTAAATTCAACCACGAGGAATGGAATCAACAACGGCTGCGAACTCAGAGATGAATGCGAAGATTGTGAATGAAGATGAATGGCTTCTGGGCACGAAGCTTGGAAATTTATCCTGTCTACTGTAATATTTTGAGATACACAGATCTAGATCTGCAAAACAATAAACAAGCTTGCAAGAGAAGGAAGGAAGCGAGCAAGAATTGAGAAAAGAATGAAAAATCAATTCTACAATATTAGTTTTAGAATAAATACATAAAAGCAACTAAGTTAAGCTTAATTGTACATGCAATAACTAAAGCTAACTAAAGCTAAGTGTGCTTTATCTTATGTTAATTTGTACATGTGCCACATGCAAGAAATAAGTTAACTGGAGCTAATCTAGGTGCATGTACACCAAAACAGCTAGTCTAAGTGCATGTACACCAACACCCCCCCTTAAGCATAACTTAGGTGAGTGTGATGCAAAATGAATGAGTCCCGGCAACACGACCATTTTAGGTACCCATATACAATGCATAAAAAAGTAGGAAAGAGGGAAAACCGAGTGGGAAGAAAACCCCCCCTCAAAATATAATGCAAAAGTAGAGAAAAGACAACTGTTGGGAAGTCGTGTCCTTCACCTTGAGACAATCTCACAGGAATCGAAACTTCTGCTCAGTGAAAGTCTTGGTGAAGATGTCAGCAATCTGCTCGAAACTAGGACAGTATTGAAGATCGATGATCCCATCATGAATGAGTTCTCTAATGAAGTGCATGTGGATCTCGATGTGTTTGGTACGCTGCCGCTGCACTGGATCTCTGCAAAACTTTAGCGTACTTTGATTATCGCACCAGATGACAGTTGGATGATGGACACTAACCCCAAGCTCAGATAGGAAATGTTGTAGCCAAATTGCCTGAATAGTGGCATTGACTGCTCCTCTATACTCGGCCTCTGCTGATGATAAAGCAATGGCAGCCTGCTTCTTACTTGACCAACAAATTGGGTCGGATCCCAAACTAAGTACATAACCGGAAGTAGACTTGCGATCAATGGTGTCGCCAGCCCAGTCTGAATCTGTGAACCCGATGAGATTCAAAGAACAATTGGCTGCATAATGAATCCCATAGGTGATTGTCCCCTGGACATATCGAAGGACGTGCTTTGCAGCGTTCCAGTGTAACTCATGTGGCTCCTGCATGTATCTGGAAACTACTCCGACAGCATAGGAGAGATCAGGATGGGAGTGAAAGCTGGCGATACAATGTGCAATCAACGAATGGTGTGTCTTTGCCATTCGCAAGCTTTATCCCTGATAAGAAAGGTGTGGCTGCTGGCTTGCAGTCACTCGTGAAATCGTGCCAAAAGATCTCTGGCATATTTTGGTTGAGAAATGGTAATGCCTGAATCACGCTGATGGATCTCTAGTCTAAGGAAGAAATTTAGCAAGCCCATGTCGGTCATAGAAAACTGCTTATGCAATGAAGTTTTGATGTTAGTAATGACAGAAGCTGAACTACCTGTTATCAAAAGATCATCTACGTAGAGTACTATGATCAACAAGGAGTCAATTTTCTTCAGAAAATAAATATTGGAATCAGATTTGCAGCATACAAAATTTTGAGATAACAAATAAGAATCCATCTTTGCATACCATGCTCTAGGTGCCTGCTTGAGGCCATAGAGAGACTTCTTTAGTTTGCATACCAGAGATGAATTCTGCATGTATCCTGGTGGCTGCTCCATGTAGATTTCCTCCTCGAGATCACCATGAAGAAAGGCATTCTTCACATCCATATGATGCACCTCCCATCCTCTTGCTGCTGCAATGGAGAGAGCTAGCCGAATGGAATCCATTTTTGCCACTGGAGAAAAAGTCTCATCATAGTCAACACCATGTACTTGTTGAAAAAATTTTGCTACCAATCGTGCCTTATATCGACTAACTTGGCCATTTTATGCTTTCCTGGTCCGGTAAACCCACTTGCATCTCACAAGTTTGCGATTTGAAGGTAGCGGAACCAAATCCCAAGTGTGGTTCTCAATGAGAGAGTTATATTCCTCATCCATGGCGGATTCCCATTCAGGATGCCCATTTGCTTCTGCATAAGTTTGTGGATCAGATCCATGCATCATATAAGCATGCATGGGCATGGAGGATCCATAGCTAAGAGTGCTTGCGGATCTTCCTCAAACAGAGGGATAGAGGCAGGATCATCAAGGATATCACTCATGATGCGCCATTTTTGTGTTGAAGGTGGTCGAGAATCTTCCTAACTACGTGCAGAAGTATGATCTCGATGTTCAACAACTGGTGGTCTAACATGGGTCACAGGAAGAGACTCATCGTCATCAGAATGCTAGTCAGAAGTTTCATCTGCATACTCATCAATGAGTGGTGATGGAAACTTGGTAACAAGTTCATGTATTGGTGCATGCGAAATATCTTCGTCAAACTTTACACTCCTTTCAATAAAGAGCTCTTCAGTGTGGATATCAAGCAATCTGTACCCTTTGACTTCATCAGAATATCCAACAAACATGCATGCTTTTCTTTGAGGCTCCAAATCCTTTCTCTTCTCTGGAGGAATGCGGGCCCATACTCGAGATCCAAAAATGCAGAAATGACTAACTTCAGGTTGCATGCCAGTCCAAGCCTCAAAAGGTGTTTTTCCAGTAACAGATTTATGAGGAGATCTGTTCTGGATGTATGAGGCACAATTAATAGCTTCGGCCCACAATTTCAACGGAAGAGATCTTGCATGCAACATGCAATTAGCCATCCCTTTCAAATATCGATTTTTCCTTTCAGCCACGCCATTTTGCTGTGGAGTGTAAGGAACTGTATGCTGCAACTGTATGCCTGCTTCATCACAAAGATTCTTGATATCTTTGTTGACATATTCCGTCCCATTATCTGTGCGGAGTATCTTGATGCGTTTTCCAGACTAATTTTCCGCATGCGCTTTGAAAATCTTTAGATTTTGAAAAACTTCAGACTTGAGTTTCAAGAAGTAAACCCAAGTGAATCTCGTGTAATCATCTATAAATGACAACACATATCTTGCTTTTCTCATTGAAAGCACCGGAAATGGACCCATGAGATCACTGTGTACAAGTTCCAAAGGTGAAGAGGCTCTCCATGCAGGCCCCTTCTCGAATTTTTCTTGTGGATGCTTTCCAAGAGCACATCCATTACAAACGCCATCTGAAAATTCAATGGTTGGCAATCCTTTGACCATCCCTTGCTTACTAAGCTATTGCATATATCTGAAATTCAGGTGCCCAAATCTATCGTGCCAAATCCTACTTTCTTCATTTGCATGCGTAAGTAGCAAAATAGAATCTGATTGAGGAACAAAATCAGAAAATGTATACATACGAGATTGATCATTTACCTTGCCAGATGCAATCTTCAAATTGGTTTGCATGTCATAAATGCTCACGGAATCTGGGGTAAATTCCACTTTCCTTCCGCTGCCTGTGTGTGTCATCTGATACACTGAGAGAAGATTCAAAGAAAGCCTTGGAATATGAAAGACATTTTCAAAACTTCCATCTTCGAATTGTACTCTTCCTTGTCCAGTTGCTGCAACTGCAGAATTATGCCCCATGAGAATGGGAGGACATGAGTATGCATGTAGAGAAGAAAAGGATTCCTTTGAAGAAGCCATATCATGTGAAGCTCCTGAATCGATGATCCATTCATGTGGTGCAGAATGAAGAGCAATCAAAGCATGCCCGTTACCTCTTGGATCTGGTGCTTTTTCTCCAGACTTCTTCTTAGCATTCTCAGGAATGTGGTCTCCAAGATTGTGTTGCTCGAGTGTCTTCGCCATAAGATCTATAGTCTTCTTCATGCATGCAGATTCAGGATGAAAACCACGGTGGCAATAATTGCACATTGATTTCCCTTTCGTTCCTTTCCTTTCCTTTGAGCCAGATGATCGATCAGGGGGTTTGGGATGTCCTCCCTTTCTTGGATCAGGATCCTTCTTCCCTTTTCCTTTCTGATGGTCTTTGGAATTTGCCTTTCCTTTTGCATGCACAGTAAGTGCATGCGCTTTGGAATTTTTAAGTGTGCCCATTTTAATGAGATTATCTTGCTCATGCATCAAAGACTAAATAAAAGAATCCAGTGAGGGCATCTTCCAAGCTGCACGAGTTGCAGATCTAACTGTGTGGAATGTAGAGACGAATACTGCATACTCTAGACCAAGTTTTGATAAAATGGAAAGAATCAACTGATTTTCTTGCTTGGATTTGTCGATCCCGCATCCTTTCAGCTGAACAACAAGGCTTTATACCTTGTGAAAAAATCTTGAATGTTCTCAAAGTTTCTCGGATCTAATGAGTTAACTCATTTTCGAGAATGTGACCTTGCATTTCATCCTGTTTTCCAAACAATCCTTCCAAAATTTTCCATACTTCTTTTGGAGTTGAACATGATTCAACATGAAATAGCAGTTCCGGAGAAATAGATAAACATAGGATGCCGAAGGCCTCGTCCATGCGATTGAAATATCTTGTTTTCTCCGTTGCCGATGCTGTTTCAACTTCCGTTTCCATGGTTATTCGAAATAAGCCTCTACTTCTGAGATGAAGTTGAATCTTTGGCTTCCATTCGAAATAATTATATGGAGTGAGAATTGCCGATTGTGGAAACTCCAATTTAGACTCCATTCTTTGTTGTTGCTTCAATCTTCTGAACCTGCAAATAAAATTGCTTATGCACTGATTAAAAATCCCATTACACCAAAACCCACTGGTTTTGGTAAACATTACAATCTAGTAACTAGGATCCCCAGGGTGGAAATTATGGATTCTATAGAGGTGCGGTGATTCTTCCAACACCCCCCTCAAACGCATCTTGGGGGAATCGAACCTGGGTCTAAGCTCTGATACCATGTAAGATTTTGAGATACACAGATCTAGATCTGCAAAACAATAAACAAGCTTGCAAGAGAAGGAAGGAAGCGAGCAAGAATTGAGAAAAGAATGAAATAAAAATTGATTCTACAATATTAGTTTTAGAATAAATACATAAAAGCAACTAAGTTAAGCTTAGTTGTACATGCAATAACTAAAGCTAATTAAAGCTAAGTGTGTTTTCTCTTATGTTAATGTGTACATGTGCCACATGCAAGCAATAAGTTAACTGGAGCTAATCTAGGTGCATGTACACCAACACAGCTAGTCTAAGTGCATGTACACCAACACTGGGCTCTATGGATGTTGGGAATGGGATTTTAGCAAATCTTCTTCTTTTTGCTTCAGAAATCATCCAATGAAGACCAAGTAAAATCCAGACAATTAACACTATGCCAAACAGAAGAAAAGCCGCGACAACCATGGGATTTACTGGCCCGTTGGTCGATTCGCATGCTTTTGAAAGGGGAGGCCCACATTTCCCAAGGTTACCCTGAAAATTAGAGGCAGAAAATTTGTGAGTGAATGAAGGTATATTTCCAGTAAGCTTGTTGTTTGCTACATTGAAGTCTTTGAGACGGTCAAGCCGTGTCAATTGCCTGGGAATTTCCCCTGTAAGTTGATTTCCATTCAGGTGGAGGATATTGATGTATGTGCAATTATGAAGCTCAGCAGGAATAGGTCCCGTAAAGTTGTTCCAGGAGAGATCAATGGCTACCAGAAAAGGAAGCCATCGGCAAAGCTCGTTGGTAATTGTACCCGTAAGACTGTTTTGAGAGAGAGTCAAGCTCGTCATACTCTTGCAGTACCGTACTCCAGATGGAAACTGACCTTGAAGCCTCATATCTTGAAGCGAAATTGCCAGCACTTTGTTATCATCATTATGCCAACAAAAAATTCCCAGAAAATTGCAAATAAACCCCTTGGTAGTGTTCGCGAAGTTCCAGGTGTAGAGGTTCCCCAGAGGGTCCTTCAATTTCTTATAAGTATTCTGAAGACACAGTACATCATTTTCTGGAGAAATGGTTTGGGACGAAATGAGGCATATCAGTTGGAAAATCACTAGCATGACCCCCAGAAGGCCCAAAAACCCGAATTTTCTCATGGTTTCACTGATCGCCTATCCTAACAACCCAGCGTCCACTCAACATGACTCCCAGCCCGAATCAATCAGTATTGCTGCTACCCCAACAAGCTTGGATTACCTCTTGATAAAATGAAAAAGCCTGAGCATGAACATAAGCATTGTTATCCCCATGTCAACCCCTTACCAAAACGTTTTTCCAGAACCAAGACCGATAATATCCACAACCCGAAAGGAAAAATCAGAAACCCATAAAATACGGCGATATGGATGTTGCAGTCAGTACCTTATTATCACCACCTCAGCTAGGCTTTTGGTGGGCAGCTTCCGATGGCGAATCCATGGCTGCTGCTGCAGCTCCTGTTACTTTCCTCGGTCGTGGTTGCTTTGTTTGTTTTTAGTGCGTGACAATGATTAAATCAGAAACCCATAAAATACGACGATATGGATGTTGCAGTCAGTGACTTATTATCACCACCTCAGTTGGGCTTTTGGTGGGCAGCTTCTGATGGCGAATCCATGGCTGCTGCTGCAGCTCCTGTTACTTTCCTCGGTCGTGGTTGCTTTGTTTGTTTTTAGTGCGTGACAATGATTTAGTATTCGATTCTTCCCTGCATTGCAGTCAAACACGGCAACCTCTCCTTACCCTACCCGGCCCCACATAACTCTACCTAAATACAAATTAGTGGCTATATCAGTGGCTATACTCGGGTTGTTAAGTAATCTAAGAAGAATAAATAATATGGAAACAAAATAAACATACAATAATTAGTGAAGAGATTAAACTTAAACCTCTCATAAATAATAAAAGATTTCAAAACATAATATTGGATATCGACATTCAACAAACAATGGTAGAAAATCCATATGAAATATTGACATAACTCAAATTGTTCCCATCAAATGCAATACGAATTAAAAGAATATGAGATTAAACTTAAACCTCTCATAAATAATAAAAGATTTAAAAACATAATATTGGATATCGACATTCAACAAACAATGGTAGAAAATCCATATGAAATATTGGCATAACTCAAATTGTTCCCATCAAATGCAATATGAATTAAAAGAATATGAGATTAAACTTAAACCTCTCATAAATAATAAAAGATTTAAAACCATAATATTGGATATCGACATTCAACAAACAATGGTAGAAAATCCATATGAAATATTGACATAACTCAAATTGTTCCCATCCAATGCAATACGAATTAAAAGAATATGAGATTAAACTTAAACCTCTCATAAATAATAACAGATTTAAAAACATAATATTGGATATCGACATTCAACAAACAATGGTAGAAAATCCATATGAAATATTGACATAACTCAAATTGTTCCCATCAAACGCAATACAAATTAAAAGAATATGAGATTAAACTTAAACCTCTCATAAATAATAAAAGATTTAAAAACATAATATTGGATATCGACATTCAACAAACAATGGTAGAAAATCCATATGAAATATTGACATAACTCAAATTGTTCCCATCAAACGCAATACGAATTAAAAGAATATGAGATTAAACTTAAACCTCTCATAAATAATAAAAGGTTTAAAAACATAATATTGGATATCGACATTCAACAAACAATGGTAGAAAATCCATATGAAATATTGACATAACTCAAATTGTTCCCATCAAATGCAATACGAATTAAAAGAATATGAGATTAAACTTAAACCTCTCATAAATAATAAAAGATTTAAAAACATAATATTGGATATCGACATTCAACAAACAATGGTAGAAAATCCATATGAAATATTGGCATAACTCAAATTGTTCCCATCAAATGCAATACGAATTAAAAGAATATGAGATTAAACTTAAACCTCTCATAAATAATAAAAGATTTAAAAACATAATATTGGATATCGACATTCAACAAACAATGGTAGAAAATCCATATGAAATATTGACATAACTCAAATTGTTCCCATCAAATGCAATACGAATTAAAAGAATATGAGATTAAACTTAAACCTCTCATAAATAATAAAAGATTTAAAAACGTAATATTGGATATCGACATTCAACAAACAATGGTAGAAAATCCATATGAAATATTGACATAACTCAAATTGTTCCCATCAAATGCAATACGAATTAAAAGAATATGAGATTAAACTTAAACCTCTCATAAATAATAAAAGATTTAAAAACATAATATTGGATATCGACATTCAACAAACAATGGTAGAAAATCCATATGAAATATTGACATAACTCAAATTGTTCCCATCAAATGCAATACGAATTAAAAAAATATGAGATTAAACTTAAACCTCTTATAAATAATAAAAGATTTAAAAACATAATATTGGATATCGACATTTAATAAACAATCGTAGAATATCCATATAAAATATTGACATAACTCAAATTGTTCCATCAAATGCAATACGAATTAAAAGAATATATTTGAAGAGGAAAAATGCTTTACAAGTTCACTTTATGAACACAGGAGGGCGGGTGTTAAAGACATTGAATAATAAAATAATGGTTAATGGTTAACACGAACATGGGGGCCAGGCCTATGGTCAACACCCGAACCATTTTTCTGCGAAATTCAGTAATGGACGAGAGTGAAAGCCAAAATGGTTATAGTTTTTCTGCCTATTTTCTCGGCTGTACAAGTTTTTCTGCTGGGCAACTTCCGATGGCAAATCCATGGTTCCCGTTAAAGTCTTCCTCGTTTTTTGTCTCAGATGCTTGTCTCCTACACTCGGTCCACGGACTTCTCTAGTTTTAAGAAAGTACTATGGATTTTGAATGGAGTATTGTTATTACATTAGGTATATTGAGGCGTGTCCTTATATTTACAAACATTAAATACATAATCATGATAATAAAAATGAATATTATAGAATTGATATGCTTTTAAAGAATAAATATTATACATTTGAATAAGTTATTAAAGGAAATGCAGGTTATATATGGTTAATAGCATTTTTTAAGTTTGTATTATATAATATTAAATTTGTTGGTAAATTATAGAATTAATTTTAAACAAGTATAATATGGATGTTTAGTACTTATATCTTATATAAAAAAATCAATAAAATTTATTTACAAATTAATAATATTTACAGTAAAATGGAGATAAATATCAATGGTTAGGATTATTGTTGTATTGTATAAAATTAAAGTAAAAAATAAAATATTTATAAAATATTTTGATATTGAAATGCTTAATAGTTTTTTAGCACATGGCATTGATAAGTTATGCTATTAGTACAGGATATTGTAACAAAACCTAAATTTATATTTAATTTTGTTTAATTTTTTTTTTTAAAGATTATATAACTAGATATAATCTTCAAGATTATAAAATTTTTAGTTTAGTGTACTAATCAATAATAAATTTTGATTATTATTTATTGGAGTGGAAATATTTAGTTTTATTTAAAATTAATAAATGATTACATCCATATAACTTAATAGAGTACCAAATATGTTTGAAATTCATTTATATAAAATTTAAAATTCACATCACTTTATATGGTCATTTTAAAGAGATTGTCTCATTTTGATAACCATTAAAAAATTTTAAAAATATAAATTGTCAATTTTAAAAAAAAGTTTCATTTTGATACCATTAAAATTTTAATTATATAAAACTATTGAAAGTATAAATATGTTGATATTAATTAAAGATTTAAAATATACTTATGTTATTAAACAAATTTAATATGTTTATTTTAATTTTAGAATGTTATTGAAAATTTTATTGTATTAAGGGAATCTTTGAAGTTTAAAGTTTAAATATTAAAAAATTATTAAATTATCAAATATTAATAAAGTTTCGTAAAAGCTCTTCGACCTGTCGACTTGGATTTTAATTTAAAAGAATATGCACGTCAATGGTCCATCATTTAGCTTATCATAATATAACTAGCAATTGTCCCAAAAGGTACAAAGAAAGGCCGATAGGATTATTAAATTGGAATTGTTGAATTTTTCTAGAAGAGTTAATTGGTTACCCAGCCCTGCAATGCCAGAGCATTATCCCCATTCAAAAGCAAAGTAGCAAATATAAACGCCAGTGTTCCACAGTCTCGACTGCACAAACCAATCATTGCCATCTGAAAAATCAAGAAAATAAAGATGATGACCAATTAAGGAGATGATAGTGACCCTTTTTCTGGCCTTCTTCAGCTGCCTTTCGCCCGGGAGGCTTCATGCTCGCACACATAAAGAAGAATGTCAACTTAAATTCACTTAGTTACACGCAATTTCTTTAAACTAAAAGTATTTTTACATAGTTAATTCATTTTTCAACATTTCATCATTTTACACCATCTTCAAATTCATTATGTATGTACCTCTAATCATTCTTCCAAATTAACATATTGTATTTTTTTTCTAAATTTACATTGCAACTAAGAGGCCATGAAAAACTATCATCAATTTACCCCGGCGCAACATTAAACTATGAACCATACTAAAATTAAAGTATATTATATTAAAACTATATTAAACTTTAATTGAATTATCTTGAAACTATATATATATATATATATATATATATATATATATATTATATATATATATATATAATATATATATATATATATATAAGTGTTATATATTTGATTATCTATGAAAATAGTATAAACATGTTTTTTTGGATGTTAAAGGGAGTGTGGGAAACAAGTCGAAGAACAACAATTGAAAGTCTTAAAATTACAAATACCAAAATGATTATAAATATCAAAATTAACGAGCAGAAATATGGATCTAACATGGGCCTAGAGGGATCAAATTGCTTCCCATGAAACCTTTTTAAAGCGCAAAATACAATGTGTTATTTTTCATTGTTTAAATTGTATTTTTGAACGCTAATTAGAATATATATAACCAAAAAAATGTATCTATTTTTATATTATTTTTCTATATATGAAATTGATATTTACAAATAATCACATAAATTTACAATAATTTATTTAATCCATTATTAAAATAATTTTTAAAAAATATAAAATTTAAATATCTGATTCACACTCAACATCTAATTCACACTCAAATTATCTCATGTATGAATTATGAATAGAGGCCATCATTAAACACTCACTCAACTTAACAGCATTAAATCATTAACAGTGTTACATCTGTGTAGATATATGCCTTTTTACACACCCTCATTAAAACCATTTGGCACAAGAGGGTGCCTATCGATGCAATCTTCAACTCGTCTATCCATACAGTATATTTCTTAAAGAAAGAGAGAATGTCACTGATCATTAACTTAAATTTCTTAAATTTAAAATGAGAAAGCTCACGAGATTAAGATTCTAAATAAATCTCAATCCTCAATGTAAAATAAAGAAAAAGAATATTAGATGTAAAATAAAGGGAATATTTTTTATTAGATAGATGTGATATCTTGACCAACCAACTAAGTTATTTAAACAAAATTGAAATGATGAAACGCATATTCCAAAATACGACGTCCACCCACCCTTGCATAAAATTTGTATATAATAAAAGAGATATTTGACGATCAACAAATTTTCGTTTGACGGAAAGGTAAAGTTGAAATTCCATACCTGTAACCTGCTATACTTCTGGTATACTTCGAAGGTTCTTCGCTCGTTCCTTGTACTGGCGGGTACTTGGAATTTATTCCAAGGGAACTGGAATTTATCACCAAGGGAATCAAATTTTAAATTCAGAAAGGCATGTGCATGTGCGGCGATATTTGACGATCAACAAATTTTCGTTTGACGGAAAGGTAAAGTTGAAATTCCACACCTGTAATCTGCTATATTTCTGGTATACTTCGAAGGTTCTTCGCTCGTTCCTTGTACTGGCGGGTACATGAAATTCCATGAAATTCCAAGGGAAATGGAATTTATCACCAAGGGAATCAAATTCTAAATTCAGAAAGGCATGTGCATGTGCTGCGATATTTGACGATCAACAAATTTTCGTATGACGGAAAGGTAAAGTTGAAATTCCACATCTGTAATCTGCTATACTTCTGGTATACTTCGAAGGTTCTTCGCTCGTTCCTTGTACTGGCGGGTACATGATATTCCATGAAATTCCAATGGAACTGGAATTTATCACCAAGGGAATCAAATTTTAAATTCAGAAAGGCATGTGCATGTGCGGCGATATTTGACGATCAACAAATTTTCGTTTGACGGAAAGGTAAAGTTGAAATGTTGAAATTCCACACCTGTAATCTGCTATACTTCGAAGGTTCTTCGCTCATTCCTTGTACGGGCAGGTACATGAAATTCCATGAAATTCCAAGGGAACTGGAATTTATCACCATGGGAATCAAATTTTAAATTCAGAAAGGCATGTGCATGTGCGATGATATTTGATGATCAACAAATTTTCGTTTGACAGAAAGGTAAAGTTGAAATTCCACACCTGTAACCTGCTATACTTCTAGTATACTTCGAAGGTTCTTCGCTCGTTCCTTGTACTGGCGGGTACATGAAATTCCAAGGGAACTGGAATTTATCACCAAGGGAATCAAGTTTTAAATTCAGAAAGGCATGTGCATGTGCGGCGATATTTGACGATCAACAAATTTTCGTTTGACGGAAAGGTAAAGTTGAAATTCCACACCTGTAACCTACTATACTTCTGGTATACTTCGAAGGTTCTTCGCTCGTTCCTTGTACTGGCGGGTACATGAAATTCCAAGGGAACTGGAATTTATCACCAAGGGAATCAAATTTTAAATTCAGAAAGGCATGTGCATGTGCGGCCATTAATGATGCCAGGTCCTCCCAATTTACAAATGAAACATAGTCGAGCAAAGGGATATTGCTCCGGTCCCTACCCTAACCAACAATTAATTTCTGTACGGCTGTCAAGGAGAAGCAACATCGTCAAAGACCGGAACTCGTGGAAAATTCTGGCTTGGTGCGTTCATGGTGAATACCAGATCTCTCATTGCCAGGCCCCCACTTCATTTCGGCCAGCACACTTTGTCCGAGGCGACCAATGTCCATTTTCTATCCTGCTGCACTCCTTTCCATAGAAACTATCAGAAGAGACCCACTAAGTCTTTATACATGGATTTTGGATCTGGTAACCGCGAAAGCTCGTAGACCAGTAATTCTTGCAGCCAGTAGACCAATAAAGCTTGGTAGCCTTCCTTGGCCACCAACTGTTCATTATGACCTTCCTGAATTATGCAAATTTGTAGAGCTTCCATCTGCTCCTCCAACCTTCATTTCTCGTGGAAGATATGTTCAAATTCTAACTTGTTCCACTGCTTGATTTTTAGTTTTAGTTCCTTTACTGCATTGTATGCATTAGAGAACTACCTGTAACCTCGATCTCCTTCCACCAACCCTCGAGTTTCACCAAAAAGATAAGGTGTTGAACCCAGAATCTTTCAAAGTGGAATGGGCGGTTATGGTGGAGTGTTTTCAAATCAAATGCACTGGCCAACGATACGGACCCATGCATGGAAGATTCATTGCTTCCATGAAGAGGTCTCATTCCAACAAGTCTTCAATAAGGAGGAAACGACCTAGCCTGCAAGCAATCTGGTGTTTAACTCCTATCTAGTTATTTCAAGTGTGCTTTTGTAAGATTTTTGAGATACACAGATCTAGATCTGCAAAACAATAAACAAGCTTGCAAGAGAAGGAAGGAAGCGAGCAAGAATTGAGAAAAGAATGAAAAATTGATTCTACAATATTAGTTTTAGAATAAATACATAAAAGCAACTAAGTTAAGCTTAGTTTTACATGCAATAACCAAAGCTAACTAAAGTTAAGTGTGCTTTATCTTATGTTAATGTGTACATGTGCCACATGCAAGCAATAAGTTAACTGGAGCTAGTCTAGGTGCATGTACACAGCCACAGCTAGTCTAAGTGCATGTACACCAACACCCCCCCTTAAGCATAACGTAGGTGAGTGTGATGCAAAATAAATGAGTCCCGGCAACACGACCATTTTACGTACCCATATACAATGCATAAAAAAGTAGGAAAGAGGGAAAACCCAGTGGGAAGAAAAACCCCCCCTCAAAATATAATGCAAAAGTAGAGAAAAGACAACTGCTAGGCAGTCGTGTCCTTCACCCCGAGACGATCTCGCAGGAATCGAAACTTCTGCTCAGTGAAAGTCTTGGTGAAGATGTCAGCAATCTGCTCGGAACTAGGACAGTACTAAAGATCGATGATCCCATCATGAATGAGTTCTCTAATGAAGTGCATGTGGATCTCGATGTGTTTGGTACGCTGCCGCTGCACTGGATCTCTGCAAAACTTTAGCGTACTTTGATTATCGCACCAGATGACATTTGGATGATGGACACTAATCCCAAGCTCAGATAGGAAATGTTGTAGCCAAATTGCCTGAACAGTGGCATTGACTGCACCTCTATACTCGGCCTCTGCTGATGATAAAGCAATGGCACCCTGCTTCTTACTTGACCAACAAATAGGGCCGGATCCCAAACTAAGTACATAACCGGAAGTAGACTTGCGATCAATGGTGTCGCCAGCCCAGTCTGAATTTGTGAACCCGATGAGATTCAAAGAACAATTGGCTGCATAATGAATCCCATAGGTGATTGTCTCCTGGACGTATCGAAGGATGCGCTTTGCAGCGTTCCAGTGTAACTCATGTGGCTCCTGCATGTATCTGGAAACTACTCCGACAACATAGGAGAGATCAAGACGGGAGTGAGTGAGATAAAGAAGACTTCCCACAAGCTGGCGATACAATGTGCAATCAACCAATGGTGTGTCTTTGCCATTCTCAAGCTTTATCCCTGATAAGAAAGGTGTGGCTGCTGGCTTGCAGTCACTCATGTGAAATTGTGCCAAAAGATCTCTGGCATATTTTGGTTGAGAAATGGTAATGCCAGAATCACGCTGATGGATCTCTAGTCCAAGGAAGAAATTTAGCAAGCCCATGTCGGTCATAGAAAACCGCTTATGCAATGCAGTTTTGATGTTAGTAATGACAGAAGCTGAACTACCCGTTATCAAAATATCATCTACGTAGAGTACTATGATCAACAAGGAGTCAATTTTCTTCAAAAAATAAACATTGGAATCAGATTTGCAGCGTACAAAATTTTGAGATAAAAAATAAGAATCCATCTTCGCATACCATGCTCTAGGTGCCTGCTTGAGGCCATAGAGGGACTTCTTTAGTTTGCATACCAGAGATGAATTCTGCATGTATCCCTGTGGCTGCTCCATGTAGATTTCCTCCTCGAGATCACCATGAAGAAAGGAATTCTTCACATCCATATGATGCACCTCCCATCCTCTTGCTGCTGCAATGGAGAGAGCTTTCCGAATGGAATCCATTTTTGCCACTGGAGCAAAAGTCTCATCATAGTCAACACCATGTACTTGCTGAAAACCTTTTGCTACCAATCCTGCCTTATATCGACTAACTTGGCCATTTGATGCTTTCTTGGTCCGGTAAACCCACTTGCATCTCACAAGTTTGCGATTAGGGTAGCGGAAACCAAATCCCAAGTCTGGTCTCAATGAGAGAGTTTATATTCCTCAATCCTGTTGGCTTCCCATTCAGGGGAATGCCCATTTGCTTCTGCATAAGTTTGTGGATCAGATCCATGCATCATATAAGCATGCATGGGCATGGATGGCTCCATAGCTAAGAGTGCTTGCGGATCTTCCTCAAACAGAGGGATAGAGGCAGGATCATCAGGATATCACTCATGCTGCGCCATTTTTGTGTTGAAGGTGGTCGAGAATCTTCCGAACTACGTGCAGAAGTATGATCTTGATGTTCAACAACTGGTGGTCTAACAGGGGTCACAGGAAGAGAATCGTCGTCATCAGAATGCTGGTCTGAAGTTTCATCTGCATACTCATCAATGAGTGGTGATGGAAACTTGGTAACAAGTTCATCTACTGGTGCATGCAAAATATCTTCGTCAAACTTTACACTCCTTTCAATAAAGAGCTCTTCAGTGTGGATATCAAGCAATCTGTACCCTTTGACTTCATCAGAATATCCAACAAACATGCATGCATTGCTTTGAGGCTCCAAAGCCTTTCTCTTCTCTGGAGGACTGCAGGCCCATACTCGAGATCCAAAAATGTGGAAATGACTAACTTCAGGTTGCATGCCAGTCCAAGCCTCAAAAGGTGTTTTCCAGTAATATATTTATGAGGAGATCTGTTCTGGATGTATGAGGCACAATAAATAGCTTCGGCCCACAATTTCGACGGAAGAGATCTTGCATGCAACATGCAATTAGCCATCTCTTTCAAAGATCGATTTTTCCTTTCAGCCACACCATTTTGCTGTGGAGTGTAAGGAACTGTATGCCTACTTCATCACAAAGATTCTTGATATCTTTTTTGACATATTCCGTCCCATTATCTGTGCGGAGTATCTTGATGCATTTTCCAAACTGATTTTCCGCATGCGCTTTGAAAATCTTTAGATGTTGAAAAACTTCAGACTTGAGTTTCAAGAAGTAAACCCAAGTGAATCTCGTGTAATCATCTATAAATGACAACACATATCTTGCTTTGCTCATTGAAAACACCAGAAATGGACCCATGAGATCACTGTGTACAAGTTCCAAAGGTGAAGAGGCTCTCCATGCATGCCCCTTCTCGAATTTTTCTTGTGGATGCTTTCCAAGAGCACATCCATTACAAACACCATCTGAAAATTCAATGGTTGGGAATCCTTTGACCATCCCTTGCTTACTAAGTTGTTTCATATATCTGAAATTCAAGTGCCCAAACCTCTCGTGCCAAATCCTACTTTCTTCATTTGCATGCGTAAGTAGCAAAATATAATCTGATTGAGGAACAAAATTAGAAAATGTATACAGACGAGATTGATCATTTACCCTTCCAGATGAAATCTTCAAATTAGTTTGCATGTCATAAATGCTCACGGAATCTGGGCTAAATTCCACTTTCCTTCCGCTACCTGTGTGTGTCATCTGATACACTGAGAGAAGATTCACAGAAAGCCTTGGAATATGCAAGACATTTTCAAAACTTCCATCTTCAAATTGCACTCTTCCTTGTCCAGTTACTGCAACTGCAAAATTATCCCCCATGAGAATGGGAGGCCCTGAGTATGCATGTAGAGAAGAAAAGGATTCCTTTGAAGAAGCCATATGATGTGAATCTCCTGAATCGATGATCCATTCTTGTGGTGCAGAATGAAGAGCAATCAAAGCATGCCCGTTACCTCTTGGATCTGGTGCTTTTTCTCCAGACTTCTTCTTAGCATTCTCAAGAATGTGGTCTCCAAGATTGTGTTGTTGGAGTGTCTGCGCCATAAGATATATAGTCTTCTTCATGCATGCAGATTCAGGATGAAAACCACGGGGGCAATAATTGCACATTGATTGCCCTTTCGTTCCTTTCCTTTCCTTTGAGCCAGATGATCCATTAGGGGGTTTGGGATGTCCTCCCTTTCTTGGATCAGGATCCCTCTTCCCTTTTCCTTTCTGATGGTCTTTGGAATTTGCCTTTCCTTTTGCATGCACAGTAAGTGCATGCGCTTTGGAATTTTTAAGTGTACCCATTTTGATGAGCTTATTTTGCTCATGCATCAAAGACTAAATAAAGGAATCCAGTGAGGGCATCTTCCAAGCTGCACCAGTTGCAAATCTGACTGTGTGGAATGTAGAGACGAATACTGCATACTCTGGACCAAGTTTTGATAAAATGGAAAGAATCAACTGATTTTCTTGCTTGGATTTGTCGATCCCGCATCCTTTCAGCTGAACCAACAAGG
>APFE030411476.1:164835-182720 GCA_000404065.3 Pinus taeda | reverse complement strand
AAGAGAAGGAAGGAAGCGAGCAAGAATTGAGAAAAGAATGAAAAATTGATTCTACAATATTAGTTTTAGAATAAATACATAAAAGCAACTAAGTTGAGCTTAGTTGTACATGCAATAACTAAAGCTAAATAAAGCTAAGTGTGTTTTATCTTATGTTAATGTGTACATGTGCCACATGCAAGCAATAAGTTAACTGGAGCTAATCTAGGTGCATGTACACCAACACAACTAGTCTAAGTGCATGTACACCAACAGCTTTCCATTCATTGTATCAACCTCTACAAGTTTTAAATCCTGGATCAAGTCTTGAAAAATGAATGATGCAGGCTCCAAGCGTCGGATCCCACCTTTCTTCTCCTCTAGGCTCCAAATCAGATTGAAATTTCTGCCTAAAATACAACCTTATCCCTTGGTTTGACATTAGAGCATCTTGATCTCATTGAGAAATCATTCTTTCCCATTTGGGGCTTTCAGATGGTGGTTCTAGTTTTGACAAATTTCTTTGGATCGGGCTGCTCATAAGAATCCTCTGTATAAACTCAAACTCTACCTTTGCATTTCCGAGAGCCTTTGCGCAGGCGCCATCAATGAAATATTCTATAAATTATGGTGGCGAAGACTAGAAGCTGCGTAAAACCAACCACCGACCAAGATTTCAGTAAAGCCGAGAGAGGAATTGGGATCCCTAACAATTTTTTATTAAATCTCAGCGAGGATGGAGACGAATAAAGGAATGGAAAAAGCAGTAAAAATATCTTCCAGAGTGAAATAAAAGAATGGGAAAAAGCAGTAAAAATATCTTCCATAGTGAAATAAAAGAATGGGAAAAAGCAGTAAAAATATCAGTAGAGCTTGGAGGTGAAAAGAAGGTAACTCATCTCATATTTGGAAAAAGCAATCACACTTCAAATCAATGGTTGAAAGTGTCTCACCTAATCGAACAGAGCAGAGTAAAAGTATTGACAATTGTTGATGCATAAAAAAGCTGATCGACTTAAAAATATAATTATAAGATTAATTATTTGAAATATGATAAAACCCAATGTTCCATTCTTCGACTAGTTTGCGGGCACCACCGGAATATACTCTGCTTTGGGTTTTATTCATTGTCAAATGGATGGACAATAAATCGAGCGTGTGTCATGCATAGGCAGTTGTTCTGTTTGATTTCGTTGATGCAACCTGAAATTTTTTATTGCTGAAAGTTTAATCCAAAACCAGATGAAGAGGCCCTGAAATAATTGACTATTGAAACTGATATGAGAACCAAATATTTCTAAAGAACACTTACACGTAGGGTGTGGGTGTGGAATATATTTTAATAGTTTTCTTGATAATATATTTAATATGTAGTGTTTGTTTTTTAATGTAAAAAGTAATTGATAGTTAAAATATAAAAAAAATTGTATTTATGTATAAATGTTTTAAATTTTTTTAATTATTAAAATTTATTATTGGCAAGGTTCTGTGTTGTAAATGATATTATAATAGTTTAGATTTTTTCAAATTTTGAATTTAGACCTTTATTTTAGAATATTAAAATAAATAAATTTTTTGAAGTTTTTAAGTAGGGAGATTTTTATAGTTGAATTCATAAAGTTAAGATTTAGTAAGTGTTTGTTAAAACAATGAAGTTTCTATTTTGCATTAAAATCATTTATAACAAAATTTACACAACAAATGACATCAATTGACTTTTGTTTGTTGTCTATATTTTTAAATAACTAATGCATCTGCAAATGTTTATAAGTCTTTACCTTTCATTATTTCACAACTTGATATTTTAAGGTCTTATATGACTCCTACACAAGTTGCCCATAAAATCACGCTAGCTATTAAAGATAAGTAAAAATGTTTGAAATAAAAATAATATCATAAAATCAAGCTAGATATTAAAATTAGGTTAAAATGTTTGAAAGAAAATCATTATATAATATTAAAGGAAACATAATTAATTATGAAAAGGCGTGTTGACTTAAGGGCATACATACAAAAGAGATAAAAATTTATAATGGAAGGGACATTTTTTTTGTTATTAGTACATTATAGTATTTTGAAATATGTTGTCAATAAAGGAATAGTTAAGTTTTAGGCATTTTATATTTTTATGAAAAAAGAAAGAAAAATATTTATAAGTATTGAAAGACTTTAAGTTATTAATAGATTATATAGACAATAAATGTAAAATTGAGACTAGTTCTAATTAGAAACAAATTATGAAGGTAATATATATATATATATATAATATATATATATATTATATATAATAATATAATTCAAACTCAAATGCTAATCATCTATCTAAAGAAATTGTATTAATGTAGGAATAAACTCAAATGTAGCAGGAATTGCATTTTCAAAAATATATTTATATTGATATAAGAAGTGATAGAAAATCCTAAATGTGTTTTTTGGATTTGTTTGTAGTTGTTCCAATAGTATTGGAGTCTTAGTAGTAAGGCTTAAACTAGCAATTGTCCCAAAAGGTACAAAGAGAGGCCGATAGACTTATGAAGTTAGAATTGTTGAATTTTTATAAAGGATTTAAAAGTACAAGTATTTTTGTAAAAAATATTAAAAATAGAAAATAATGAATGTTGGAAACCATATAAATATGTACAGTCTAATATATATATATATATATATATATATAAAAGTACAAGTATTTTTTGTAAAAAATATTAAAAATAGAAAATAATGAATGTTGGAAACCATATAAGATGTACATTCAAATATTTCATATATATATATATTATATATATATATATATATATATATTGATTAATTAAAATCTCAATTGTATTTTCAGTTTGGGCATTGGTTAACTTTTACGCAAACATATGCTTCCACAATTGTAACTCTTCTTACTTAGAGTAATTTACTAAATGACAAAACCCATGACTCCTATAGATATTGCATCAAGCAAACTTCAAATTCAATTTGGGTAATGCAACTCTCATATATGACCAAGCGGGCTTCTATGGTTCAGCGTTGTTACTTTTCATAAGGCTCACTAACTAGTTTATACGGTTTTCTCAATAATTATGCTTAAAAGGCAACACCAAGGGAATTAAGAGAGCAGAACAAAAAAACACAGCGTTTTCATTCAAACATACAACTACTGGAAAACAATTTAAAAAAGGTAGAGACTCTTTAAGGCACTTAAAATCCCTCAAGAATCTCAGTTATACATATCTTGATGCACAGGATGGCCGAAGCACATTAAACATGGCAAATTTTATGGTGTATGATATATTAGAGCTATAGAAATATTAATTATTTTACAATTATGTTGAATCCAGTATTAATATAAAATCATACAGGAAAGTTTGTAATTGTTCTAGGTCCCCAGTATTTGAAAGCTGCCATATCATCAGCAGTCATACAGGAAAGTTTGTAGTTGTGCTAAGTCCCCAGTAATTGAGAGCTTCCATATCATAAGCTCTCATAACTTTCTCTTCTTGATCATAGCCACCTAGGAAAAAAAAGACCAATCTCGAGCTCTGAAGCAATCCAGTAGTCACTGGTATTTGGCTAGACATGTGATGTCTGCCTTTGTAATCGACAGATTTCATTGTTTTATAGACTTCAACTTATACCATGGAGTAGCTTCTCTTAACACTAAGAGGAAAAATATAAGAATGACTTTCTGTTTGAAATATAAAGACACAATTAATTTTATGTGATTTCTTTGATATGTCATTGAGTGAAGCTTTAGTGATTATAAGTTCGCACAATAATCCAAAAAATTTCATCAAATTAAATGCATACTAGTTACTCCCTGATATTTTGATGCACCCCTTGAAAAGCCACTACTATTTCTACAAAATTAATCAAAGCAACTGCTTATTACTTCTTAAAAAAAAATGTGAAACTCAGTGGATATTTTGATGCACCCCTTGAAAAGCCACTACTATTTCTGCAAAATTAATCAAAGCAACTGCTTATTACTTCTTAAAACAAAATGTTAAACTCAATGGATTAATGAAAATTTTCTCATCGAAAATATCCAAAATATATGGGACAATATATACACATGTTTTAAATAAATAAAATACATTAAGAAAACCATGTACCTCCTGAGAGACGCAAGATATTCTCGCCTGGTTGAGTGCTGCATCTCTTCCAGAGCCTCTTTGTATTGGAATCTGAAATCAAGAGAGCGAGGGACAATAGCCCTGGAAGTTGAAATGCATACACAAATGTTTGTGCAAAAGTCCAACTTTGGGAAGCATCAGATGGTTTCCTTGCACTCTGCCATCTGTTCACAATAGTGCTAAAGCAGGACTTGATATCCCAAAGAAAGGTAATATATATTTGCATTGGCATCCAATCATCCTTATCAATGTAGAGACGTTTCATTCATTCATAATTAATTCTCAGGTTCAAAATATGTGCTCTTGAATCAAACACCTAGCAAAATCAACAAAGAAGCGACAGAAACTGTGTTCAACATTAGGGGATTTAATAGTGGGTATGGTGGTTTCAAACATGTAGGTTAATAAATAATTAGATAAGATCTTATGGCAAGTTGAATTTGAAACTTTTGAATCAAAAGGAACAAAATGCCAGCTCCATGTTACATAATAGGAATCTAGTTACTGTTTTCTGATAGTAAACAAGTATAATGCACCAGATAGCTCACAATATAGGTTGATAGAACCTCTGTGATATTTGGAGTCTACACTGCCTTCCGGCCCACCTTCTGAGTTGCTATTGATATTGTACAACTTATTAAATCTAAAATAGAGTAAAAGATATAGGAGACAAAACAGACTGGGAATGTAAGTCCTTTATACTGGAAGAGAAAAAGAGAACAGAGCAGCATGTAAACACAGAAGAACATAAAGAAAACCACAAGACTTTCTGACTCAACATGTATTTCTTGGGGTCCGGATTCATTCACATGTATTTAAAAATGTTGACATGCTTGAACCAAAAAAGGAAGAGAATTTGAGAATTTCAAATGTTGTCCTAGTTGTTTTAGATATATTTTCTACAATAAAAAGGAAAAATCATGAATACATGGGCCTGGAAGGCTTACATTGTAAGTGTGATAATACATGAATGGAGCCCCATCTTGATGTACAATGTTCTCCATCCTCCACACTTCACAAGAATTTGTTATACATATCCATTAACTAAGATTCCATTGCTCTCGAGGAGGAATATTTTACCAGAACATCAGCTGTGACTATTGATGGTGACTACAAAACAATAGGATGAGGAACTTAGAAAGAAGAAGAATTGAGGCAATGGCCTCTTTTTCAATAATGATTATTAGAGAAGGTTATTAACCCTACAAAATGACGATTTTCCAACTCCATAAATAAAGCATTTTCATCATTACATCAACTCAACTTTCTTAGTCTCTTTATCAATGTCTCAAGTGATTTTTTCTTTGCATTTTGCTTCAAAGTTTGCGTACCAAAGGTTCCATCTCTCAGATGTTAAATTTCTGAACCTGCACATATGCAAATTCCAATTGACAACAAGCATCAGCCACATGAAAATTCATCCTTCACATTTTGCTAAAACATAATGGTTTTCATGGTGAAAAACCCTTATCAAAATTCAATACTATTTCTATGACAAAATCCTCCTACGAGTTCAAAGATATTCTTAAGCCAAGATCTAATATCTTCTTGAGATTATTGAAAAAAAAAACTGGAAAATCCTGCACAAAGTTCAACGAGTTCTAGCAAAAGGCCCAGATCTAACTTCGAATATTTTTCAATTACTAAGATCCATCTTGTCAGATTCCCTGTAAAATCTACCCAAGGATTTAAAGGTTTCTAAATTTTGCTGTCAAAGTTTTTTTCTTTTGCTCGGTGAATAGGGGAAGCATTACCCTCAAGATAGCACGTTGTCAAAATTAGGTCCATTAAGCAACCAACCACACTGGAGGGCCTTTTATTCTATCAAAATTCACCCAGGACTTACACCTTGCCTTGCCCATTTGCCCCCATTATCACGGGCCAGTGCCAACACATGGTGGGGCAAACCCAAAGAAGTTTGAACCCGTGTCGTAACAGTCATTACAGAATGTGCTCCGCCTAGCGCTAGAACATAAGCCAGCTGGGCATTACATAATAAAATATCACACCAAACATACATCCTTCTTAAAATTACAGATTTACCTAGGGCAAGAATGAAGATCCTCCCAAAAAATAAAAGTTCTTTAAAGCAAAATCACTAAATTTTTTTCTCTGTTGTATCGCATCACTGCATGGACAATAATTTCGCTCGAACAATACCATGCTTTCAAATGATTTCAATTTTTTTGAAGTGTTTCATTTACAAATCTTTCAAACTTGGCACCGAGAAATGGCATCGTGTACTTACCAGCTAGTAAATGGCTTTGGGAAAAAGCTTGTGGTGGTGGCCATGGATCTTCGTGGGAGGCAAGCTGTTAGTGAAGTGGAAGTGGGCCAAAACTTTACGGTCTGGCAGGGGTTTCAGCAACAATTCCTCGTTGAATTCTTCCTTTGTTTGTATGCATTGGACTGAAGTGCAGTGAAAGATGGCTACTATTGCGAGGATGAGCAGAAGCTTTATACTTCTAGGTTCGATCTCCATCACGCTTCGAAATTAAATTATGGATTGTGTTGCAATGAAAGAAAGCGCCTGTTCCTCATCCAATTATTAAATAAAAATCACTCCAATTCAGGCATTTCACCTACTCTGTCATATTGTGAGAAACAAAGGAAGGTGGTGTCTCGAAACCCCCATCGCTGCTAACTTTAAACTGCCTTCTCAGTAATTTGTAACGTTTTGTTCACGGATTACAGGAATCTATAACAAATTTGCGGATATTTCTGCTGGCTTCATGTAGTGGGTGAAGATTCGAGACCGCCATCATTATGGAGAAAGGCGTTGGCATAACAGTTTTCCGTTGAGGTTTTGCGGGAAGTTCTCGAAAATTGATGAGAATACACAGATATTGCATGACACATATAAACAATTGCCCGATGTATGCCCGCCGAATGTGGACGCCAGGTGTCAACCTTAGAAAGAAAAGAATGACGAAAGTCTCACTCAAAGGAAGGCCTATCGGCCTAAATATATTTTGTTAAAGATTTCCCATTATAACTTAGGAATATTTTATTTAAGTAATGGCATAATAATTTTAGATGTTTTTCTTATGTTAAGTAGATTATATATGTGTGTGTGAATCTATATATAAAATAATTCACATTTAAGAAAAACATATAATATATATATATATATATAATAATATTAATAAATATAATAAACTATTAAAAGAATATCATAAAAAATAAAATGTGATTATATTTTTTCTTTAAAATGAGTAAATTTTGTAAAGTAATAAAAGTGTACATTTTAATTAAAAGGTAAAACATGATTTGACACACTAGAAATGAAATTTCCAAAATATTGAGATTCTTATGTGTGTACTATTATACACTGGTGGTCATATTTTTTTTTTTTAATTAATGAAATTTTTTATAAAATTAGATAATGACATAATAATTTTTTAAATAAATTTTTTTGGAAAATTATAATTAAACCCAAACATTAGATTCCATCTATATGAGCCAATAAGAAATAGAAAATCAAATTTCAAAAAATAATTTTATTTCAAAATATTTAGTTAATAATTAATTTTTTCAAAACTTTTATAGACTTTATAAAATCTTCTTAAAATTTTCAAAACTAATTAAAAGTCAAACCATTTTGACTATAAAATGCTTAAAATATAATAACAAGAGCCACGTGGTAGCAATGTCACTGTCTTTTCTCACATGGCTTTTATTTTTATTTTTTTGTAGTTCGTACTTGCTAGCTGCTTTTTCTTGTCACTGAGTGTGAAATATATATATATATATATATATTGAATGGCAATATCTGAAGTTCGTGGCAAAAAGGAATTTCACTTTACAAACTAAAAGCGACAAGACAGATAAATCCACAGTTCACAAAGTGGACATTTGTTTGCTTCACCAAAACAAAATGTTCAATGTATGTTCAAATTAGTGAAGGACTACCAAAGTGTTGGAAATTCCTTATTCATCACACGTTTAAACAATAGCACAAAAGTACATGATAGGATTGAAATAGATAAGAGTTGTTAATTTGTTTTTATAGACAACGTGACATCATACATAGGATGCATCATCTTTAACAGGTTATTTTTATTGTTTTGTTGCAAATAAACCAACAATGTTAATGCCTTAACATAGATATAGTACAATTTTTTTTCACAATCATATAATTTGAGAGTCAAAACCAAATAAACAAATGCAACTTTTTTGGTCGTTTTTCCATTAGATAATGCCAAACAACTATGCAGCAAGAAAATTGAAGGATAAGCACACTAAATTGTAACAAGTACTTCACAAAATGCTCAAAATTGTTTCCATAAGTAGTTTGTGCGTTGATTCTAAGAACACTCTACATGACCTGTTGCAAAATAGAGATCCTTGAGATGCCAAAGGAAATAGACAATCTTCAACAGTTCAACCAATGAAAACTCATATAAAAAACTAAATCCTGCATTTAACCATTATATTCTAATAGTATTAGAAATGCTAGTGAGTAAAAGCTAATTAGTACATTAACATATTAAAAAAAAAAACTGTATTTTAAAACTCTATATTAAAATAGAAAGGGATAAAAAGTAAACCTGAGAAAAAAGACTATGGATTTTAAGAAAGAGTGAACCATTCTTAAAAAAATGGTATTAAAATATTCTCATTACTCATGCAAAATCAAACACATATTTTTTTGTCCCAAAGAAAATGTTAACTTTGCCGACTTTGTACCCCTTCTTCAACTAGTTATAAATGGATCCATGCATTAGTTGATTTTCCTCGCCCGACTTTGTACCCCTTCTCCAACTAGTTATTAAGTGGATCCATGGATTATTATGACTTTACTTTAATTGACTCTTTTAGTAAAATTGGGAACAAACAAACCTTAATTAGAATCGAATGCAAATTTACAAAAGAGTTATATATATATAAAATAATTGTGATATGTATGGGTGAGTTTTAAACTACGAGATATCACCAATATGGTTACATTAAATACTTTAAATTATTTAAGTTGAAACAAAGCTTTGTTAACGATTTAGAATCGAATCCAAATTTACAAAAAGAGCGAAATGGAATTGTATATATCTGCATACATTAAATTAAATCGTGGGAAAAAAATCGTGACATGTATTTTAAATTTACAAAAGAGCGAAATGGAATTGTATATATCTGAATACATTAAATTAAATCGTGGAAAAAAAATCGTTATATGTATTTGTGAGTTTTAAATTATGAGACATTGCTAATATATTAAATCCTTCCCATTATATATAGATGTATTTTGAATCTGTTAAAAATAGAAAAAAATGGTTTAAAAAAATATAATAAAATATCTAACATACAAATAATATATAATTTAAAATTTAATTTAAAATTTTTGAATCTATCAATTTTATAGATAATTATTTAAAATTGATAAATTATTTATAGATATAATTTTAATAGATGTATAAAAAAATACAAAATAATATGAAATGTTTAAATAATATAATGGAAATGGAGAATATGAAATGTTTAAGTAATATGATGGAAATAGAGAATATAAGTGAGATAGTGGTAAATTTATGAGAATGAGATCTAAAATTATTTAAAATTAAACTAGAATAAAATTAGTATAATAATTTATTAATAGTCAACCTATAATGATATTAATAAAATTTATTGTCAACCATGAGTGGTTAATAACAATAGATATTGTAAAATTGTGACTAGTTGTTATTAGAGTGGCCTCCAGAACTACACTGCATACCTGGTCGCCATGCAAAAAAAACTATTATAGATTCATGCCAACACACATTTCACATTGTTTAAATTTGAGGTAACTCTAAGTTCTTGTTATTGTTCATCAGTATGTGTACTCAGATGCAATCTAGATAGGGTTCCAATTTAATATTCCCTACCCGACATGTCTTTCAACATTTGTTTTAAATTATAACGTCGATGTTCATGGAAACTGGTGTTACAACGCTCAGGCTCATGGCAAGCAGTCTTTCCAGGACTATGAACACTCAAGAAATGTTGTTGTTGTTGTTATAGCGCTTGCGAGAAACTATAATGGCGAGAGTCCTGGGAATTGGGCTAGCCAAGACTTTGATTCTTTGCGATAAAAATTTTGAACTTTAGTTTTAAAGGTCCCAAGGGTGAAAATAGAAAAAGTTTCATCTTGTCGTGTTGTCGTTGAAAAATTGTTGGAACCAGAAGTCTGTATGATTCAACTTAGGCATGAGGCTTTCGAAGCAGAAGAAGCTACTCCAAGGGGAGAAGTGTTACACAGTATTTTGTCACACCTCTTGCACTTCCCTGTGTCATACCCCGAAGTGCAAAAACATGACAACTATGCACTATACCCATCCTAATATGCAGACCAAATCCTCCTTAAAGAACTACTGAAAAGTTGCCTTAAGCTTGTCCTGAGAAAGATAAGCTCAAACCCTTAATTTATGGGTTAGCGTGACTGTGACACTTCCCTCTCGTGCTGATGGCAGGTTACATTATAGGAGTCTCATGCCTCCAACGCGGTTTTTGCTTAGATACTCGTGTTGAACCCTTTAAGACAAGTTTTCCCAAACTGGAGGAGAAGCTTCATGATCTACAGGTTTCCACAAAGGCGAGTTGGATGTTGTTCGTTGTGGATGTGGTCAAATTCTCCCAATATTTCCCTCTGATCTCATCCATATGAGCTTCCTCCTTGAGATGTGGGCCTTCCTTTATCTTTGGTGACATCCTAACTCCCTCTCCATGCTTATAAATTCATCCCCCCTCCATTCCCAAATGGTCGGTCTTTAATTATTTGCACCCTTACGCTAAGATAGTTCTTACATGCTACTCACTTTTGCTGGGAGAAAGAGGGCTTGGAGACCTTGAGCTTGGACTTGGACATTTACTCAAGGAGGGCTATTAACATCAAGGTCTGGGTTGTACGCTTCCTCTTTTGTTTATTAATATATACAACTATTGGTTCACTTTCCATAAATGCTCTTGTTAATGCTTCATTTATCTTAATGCTCCTGATCTGTTAAGTGGATTACATTTGATTATTCTTGTTTCACTTTTATGCTTTGTTGTGTTTTGGCCTCTTATGCATGTATTCAAACACTGCGAGGAGCAAGGACTAAGCTTGAGAAGAAAGTGATCAAGATATTCAACAAAGGAGCGCATTATAGCATCAAAGCGAGGTAGGTCCCCTTCCTCTTCTCTTATTTTGATTGTAATCTAGGAAAGTGTCTTGTAGATTGTCTCGTTTGTTGCTAGACCCACAAATTGGGCTAGAGGGATCGTCTTTGTCCGTAGAGAGGATTTACCTACACAGAAAAATGGCAACTCCACTAGAGAAGCTATAACTTTTCCATCCATTTCTTCAATCTAATCCTTTGATTAATTTGACCAACCGTCGATTTCTCGGCTTGTGTGAGTCTGTATAGGTCTGCATAATCACTTATTACTACCTTAGAGTGCTAAGTGTGGAGTGTTTGTGAAATCTTTTTTGTCGTGAAATTTTTATCAGTGACAGTCACGCTAACAACACCTTTTTCTACTTGTACAGTCACGCTGGAAACCTTGTTTTCTCGCACAGAAAATCAGCACAGTTTTTTCTATATAAAGTAGAGCTAATGATCCCAATCAACACGGGTTGTGATATTAAAAGTAGTGTTGATGACCCTATCAGCACAGGTTTTGCTATCTAAAGTAACCTTGATCCTTGAATGTGAGAATTTTTAAGGTTTCTACCTTAGAATCCAGTGTGTCTTGGCCCCTAAGGTCTTTTCTCATCTTGTATGCTTAGATTTGTTAGTGTTTTTGATTGATTGTCTTCATTAATTTGTGAAATTGTCTCATTGGCTTTGAAGTGAAATTTGAGTGAGTTATAGGGTTTCTAGTCAATTGGTCATCGCTCGCTGCTTGTTGGTGTCATTGATATGTTGGTTTTGGTTGATTGATTGAGTGTTGTTTTATGTGGAAATCATTGAAAACATCGTTTTGCATTTGTTTTAGCTTGTCTTTCGAAATTTACTTTTCGTGAAAATGCATTAGATTAGTTGCATTGAAAAGTTATCTTTTTGAGATTCATAATTGAAAATAGATCACATTTTTCGGTGATTGAAAGTTAAAGACTTTATTAGGTGCATCAAATCATTCAAAATGAAAAGAAAGCCATAACTCATATAAATGCATCTTAGTAAAGTTAAAATCATTTTTCTTTAGAAGAGTTGCATTTAGGATAGTGAAATTGAAAATCTTTTTTACTTTTGGCATTGCATTTGGAATATGAAGGTGAAAGTTAGTGGAGGCTTGTCCTTTGATGCGTTTTCTTTGATGCATTATTGATTGAAATTTCTTCCCTTGATTAGTCTAGCTTTCATTGAAGTGGAAAGTTTCCTTTTCTCATATAGTTGCATCTTAGGGATTCAGGCGACATCGTTTTGAGCCTTAAAACCAAAACTTAATTGAAGATAAACTTAAAATTTACCTCAATTAACCTAAGGATCATTTGGAACTTAACACAAACAATTAGAGGTCTAGGCTAGAGACGTGTTCTAACGTTGATAAACCTAGCAGTTTCCATTAATTCCCTGCATTATATCCCGAGGGTGAAATCTCATTCCAGTACGCAAGTATATCAGAGGTTCTCAAGTACCTTCGGGTATATAGGTGGCACTTCAGTATGGCAAGTATATCGGAACACTCTCACCGAACGATTATGTATTAGACAACGCTAACACAGAGTTGTGCTCCCCGTACCATAAAGTATATATTGGGAGACTCCACTAGGTTGTTATCTTTTAGCCACAGGGAACCAAGTCATCCTCCTTGTAGACGTGATACACCAAACACAACATTCAGGGAGATTGGTCGTTGTACGTTAAGCCCTTAGCTTTGGTTAAGGTGTATATAGCGGTTCACGAATACTTGGTAAACCCTTTTGCCTAATTACCCTTTTTTGATTTATTTGTTGTTAATTTCTATAATTAATTGACCGTAGAAAAACATCTTTCTTGTGAAAATAATCCTTAGTAGATCTTAAGTTGATACCAATGGCTACATTTCCCGATTCTACCAACAAAGAAAACCTTCCTGATGAGAATTCTAGTACTTTTCCTTTCTATCTATTAGCATTGCATGAATCACAACACTGAAATTTCCAATCATAACCCTAATTTGCTTATTAAGTGTAGTGCATGGGTTTTGCATTCTGCTCTTTTCTTGCATAGGTTTATTGAACTCCTCATTTGATCACCCTATCATAATATTATTTTCATTTACATACATGCTTACATATCAAGCTACACCCATAAAAATAACCACTTGGGAAAGTTCCCAATATCTTGCATGACTCAACTTGTTAGTAAGTTATGAAAGCACTAAATCCAATATAATAACAATTAGATAGATTTTCAAGATAAACTTAAACATGTTATTACCACCATAAAACTATTGTGGAGTCAAATTTTGCAAGTTAGATTATAATGACATATATAGTTATGCAAAAACGTGAATACCAACATCTCAACTAGGAATATATACACATCAATGTTTTAAAATTAATGGGTGAAATAAAAAATCATCAAAAATATCTTAATGGCATCCTCTAATGGGATTTATCACATATGCATATATAATTAAGGATGTGTAATATTCAAAATAATGAAACTTAATATCATCAATATCTATTATTATAATTCTACAAGCATAGGCTTCATTTCACATCAGATTATATGCTTGAAGACTATCTACACTAGAGTTCACACTATCTCAATATATCCACATGGGTTTGGTAAACCCTTGTCAATGAATCACTAACAAAAATAAAAAGTGAATCAAATCTTAAGTTTGGGTTAAATACAAGTTCAAAATATTAAGTATTGCATACACCCAGTTTTTTAGAAAAAACTAATTTCAAAGTTATAGTTAAAGTAATAATGAGACAACCTTGATGCATAATTTTTGTGTTCTCTCCAACTATAACACATTTCACGATACATCATTTGACATAAATAACATGGAATGTATCAAAACTATTACATATGACATCCTATATAATGGGTGGGTTAGGTGGTAATGAGGTTGAAAAAAAACTAGTATAAGCTTATCAAATATATCAATAACTTATACAAATCTAAGAATAATTTTGTATTTTTCCTAAATTGTATCACACTCTTCTATAGTCTTACTCATAGGGAGATCATCTCTCTTAACCAAAATTTGTACCTGGGAATCAACATAACTTTGATGTTGATCCGTTTTCTATCTCATACCTCCCCTTATTTCTAATTTATTTTCTTAACTTATGAATCAAGGGATACATTGCTCTGGTTTTGAACTTATTTTATTCCATGATTCCCCAAAACCTACTATACAATACATTGTATGGATACATGACAACTACGATACTCATTAGCATATACAAGCTCTACCTAAGTTAGAAATGTCTTCTCAAGAATCCTATTGGTTCTTAACAAGCACGTCCATTGTGTATTCCACTTTTCTTTTCTATCTATTAGCATTGCAGGAATGACAACATTGAAATTCCATTCATAACCCTAATTTGCTTATTAAGTGTAGTGCATGGATTTTGCATTCTGCTCTCAAAGACTAAAAAAGACCATTTTATGGCACATTAAATCTATTTAACACTTGTGTGTAAATGAAAACGCCATTAACTGGATGATGTCGGATTATATTGAAGAAGGGAGACTTCCTCGTCGTCGTCGTTTGAAATGGTACTATACCTCTCTCCAGTCTTCATCAAACGCTTGTACACTTCATACATCGATGGCCTCCCTCCACGATCAATATTCACACATTCAAATGCCATGCGGGTCACCTCTGCAACGGTTGAAATATCTTCGTCGGATAATTCTGCTATCTGATTAGCACGATACATGTCTTTTACCCGCTCAACAAAGTCTTTCTCTGCAAAAAGACGGTGTATCCAATCCTCTGATGATACATTCATCTGATTCGCGCGATAACGTTGTATTGCCTGCTCTATAGAGTCAACGCCGTCATGTACAAAAGGACCATGTATCCATTCAAGGAAAGTCATTTCATTCCTACTTTCTTCATCCATGATGGTGTCACACGGCCTTAACCCCGTGATTATCTCTAACACAAGTATTCCAAAACTGTATACATCGCCTTTCAATGTCGCAACACACGAGTTCCTCCACGTTTTCGGAGCATCGTACCCAAATTCCTCCACAACCTCATCAATAGTCTTCTCTCCAGAGCAAGAAATGGTAACACAGTGACTGTCCTCGGGATTCAGAAGTCTGGCCAATCTGAATCCACTAATGCGCGGTTCATACTCTTCATCTAGAAAGATGATTCCACTGCTTATATTGCGATGCACGACGTGGAGATCGCAGCTGTGGTGAAGCCAAGCGAGTCCTCTGGCTGTGCCTATACAGATCTTCAGCCTTGTCGCCCAGTCGAGCGTATTATGGTCGCCATAAACGCCATGGAGGCAGCTGAGGAGCATTCCCCTCGCCATAGTTTTGTACACCAACAGCCTCTCTTCTTCTAGAATGCAGTAGCCCAGAAGAGGAACAAGATTTCGGTGCCTCAGATGGGCTAATGTCTTCATCTCGCACTTGAAATCTTCTGCACCCTGTGAACATGAGCGGAGCCTTTTTACTACCAACAAAGACCCATCGAGCAGCTTGCCTTTGTAGAGGATACCTGTTCTTCCGCACAATATGATATTGTCTTCACTAAAGTCTTGAGTGGCAGCCAGAAGATTGTCCAATCTCATTTTTCTCATTGGCTTCTCGAACAAGCGAACTTTAACACATCTCCGAACTCGTACATATTTCTGCCAATCGTTGGGCTCTCTGGATGTTGGGAATGGGATTTTAGCATATCTTCTTCGTTTTGCTTCAAAAATCATCCAATGAAGACCAAGTAAAATCCAGACAATTAACACTATGCCAAACAGAAGAAAAGTCGCGACAACCATGGGATTTACTGGCCCGTTGGTCGATTCGCATGCTTTTGAAAGGGGAGGCCCACATAGCCCAGGGTTACCCTGAAAACTAGAGGGAGAAAAGTTGTGAGTGAATGAAGGTATATTTCTAGTAAGCTTGTTGTTTGCTACATTGAAGTCCTTGAGACGATTGAGCCGTGTCAATTGCCAGGGAATTTCCCCTATAAGTTTATTTCCATTCAGGCGGAGGATATTGAGGTATGTGCAATTATGAAGCTCAACAGGAATAGGTCCCGTAAACATGTTCTGGGAGAGATCAATGGTTACCAGAAAAGGAAGCCATTGGCAGAGGTCCTTGGGAATGGTACCCGTAAGACTGTTTTGAGAGAGAGTCAAGCTCGTCATACTCTTGCAGTACTGTACTCCAGATGGAAACTCACCTTGAAGCCCCATATCTTGAAGCGAAATTGACATCAATTTGTTATCATCATCATGCCAACTAGTAATTCCCAAAAAATTGCAAATAAACCCCTTGGTAGTGTTCTCGAAGTTCCAGGTGTAGAGGTTCCCCAGAGGGTCCTTCCATTCCTTGAAAGTACTGAAGACACTGTACATCATTTTCTAGAGGAATGGTCTGGGACGAAATGAGGCATATCAGTTGGAAAATCACTAGCATGACCTCCAGAAGGTGTTGGGGATTTTTCTGGTAAAATCCCAAAAAAACAAAAATAAAACACACAGAGGCAATGCTCTGTTCCTTTACTCCACAGGATCTTTTGTGCACAGGGAAGCTTTAAAAAAAAATTTGACTGAAGAACAGAGTATTACATACCCAGAAAAGGATTTATATTCATTAAAACAAAAATCACTGATACATATTCATCCTCTTTCACTCAGAGGGATTCACCAAAAGGAAATTCAACAACAAAAGTTACTCTGTCTCCTCCTGAGATTTAACACTGCTGTGTAAAAATCTCATTTACCTTTACTGCTGTAAAAACAGACTTTTACATATACTGCTGTAATAAAAAAAAAAATCACATTATGCACTTTGCAAATTACAAAACTTAATCTTCATTTTTCTTTGCCTTCACCCTCGCACTGTTGTGCAAACTTCAGTTCATTTCATAAGCTCACTTTTACATTCACACTGTTGTGTGTGTTTTTCACCTGCACATTGCTTCCCCTGTTTTTCTTACTTGCACTGCTGTGCGTTCTACTGCTAAAAAAATGGTCAAAAAAAAAAAAACAAAAAGCATAAAACATAACACATACTATGCGTATGCAACTACAAAACCAAAGAAAATTACATTACGTATATGACCATACTCCCGTACATATTAAAAACATTAAAATTTAAAAAATTTACCTATGCCCATACCTCCGTAAGAAAAAAAACATTAAAATTAAAAGCTTTACCAATATCCTACGAACTGGAGTAAATAACATTAATTGCTTCACTGAAATAAACGACGGTCAACCCAAAAATTTACGCAATGTCATTCCCTCCAGGCCTGAATGCAGCTTTGGAATAATCGGACGGTGGACAATCAACCTCGCAATCGAACAGTTCATGTCAATATCGGGAGAGCCTTTTATGTTGAACTTTACCTCACGAGATTGTCAGAGATGGTGACGTATGGGGAGAGCCACGCGTCAACACTATATTGTGTCGGGCTCTTGTTGTACGAAAATTGCCTTCACGCAAAAGCGGCCTGAGAAGCATCAAGGTGGTTTGTGGTTTTGCTGCGGTGGTTTTGAGGTGCGCAGTTGAAATTAGATTTCAACACTCCCCTTTAATTTCAACTGTTGGGCAATCAGTCATACCCAGACACTTCCTCAAAAATTCAAAGCTTTTCTGATCCAATGGCTTTGTCAAGATGTCTGCAACCTGTTCTTGAGTC
>APFE030411476.1:138141-160205 GCA_000404065.3 Pinus taeda | reverse complement strand
CTTTACAGAATCAGGCAGCCCATCCAAGATTGTCTTTGCTGCTTTTGCATTGTACTCCTTGGATTCTCCATCCATTTTTCTATCATCAATCACTGACTCCCAAATTTCAATCCCTTCAGACTCTAAGAAAGTCCTCATTTTTATTTCCCATATATCAAAGTTCCCATTGAACCTTGGAGCCTCAAATAGAATGCTTACAAATTGATTGTTTTCTATTTTAGTAGAAGAGGGAGACACATTTTTAGGAGGACTGGAGACTTTCTTCTTTGACCTTGCTATTCTTAACTATGCTCCTAATACCTGACTATGTTTTTAAAACCACTGACTGTTTTTTTCAACAGCAACACAAAAAAAACTAGCTGAGAAATACCTGGATCCTTTTGACTGTCTTCACTCTGCTGAGTAACTGCTGCAACAAAAGACTCTTCCCTTCAGCTTCTTTGTCACCTTCAAAGAGCCTAAGCCTGCTCTGATACCATTGTTGGGGATTTTTCTGGTAAAATCCCAAAAACACAAAAATAAAACACACAGAAGCAATGTTTTGTTCCTTTACTCCACAGGATCTTTTGTGCACAGGGAAGCTTTAAAAAAAAAAATTGACTGAAGAACAGAGTATTACATACCCAGAAAAGGATTTCTATTCATTAAAACAAAAATCACTGATACATATTCATCCTCTTTCACTCAGAGGGATTCACCAAAAGGAAATTCAACAACAAAAGTTACTCTGTCTCCTCCTGAGATTTAACACTGATGTGTGTAAAAATCTCATTTACCTTTACTGCTGTAAAAAAGACTTTTACTACTGCTGTAATAATAAAAAAAAATCACATTATGCACTTTGCAAATTACAAAACTTAATCTTCATTTTTCTTTGCCTTCACCCTCGCACTGATGTGCAAACTTCAGTTCATTTCATAAGCTCACTTTTACATTCACACTGCTGTGTGTGTTTTTCACCTGCACATTGCTTCCCCTGTTTTTCTTACTCGCAGTGCTGTGCATTCTATCGCTAAAAAAATGGTCAACACAAAAAAAAATGCATAAAGCATAACACATACTATGCGTATGCAACTACAAAACCAAAGAAAATTACATTACGTATATGACCATACTCTCGTACATATTAAAAACATTAAAATTTAAAAACATTTACCTATGCCCATACCTCCGTAAGAAAAAAAACATTAAAATTAAAAGCTTTACCAATATCCTACGAACCGGAGTAAATAACATTAATTACTTGACTGAAATAAACGGCGGTCAACCCAAAAATTTACGCAATGTCATTCCCTCCAGGCCTGAATGCAGCTTTGGAATAATCGGACAGTGGACAATCAACCTCGCGAACGGTTCATGTCAATATCGGGAGAACCTTTTATTTTGAACTTTACCTCCCGAGATTGTCAGAGATGGTGACGTATGGGGAGAGCCACGCGTCAACACTATATTGTATGAGGCTCTTGTTGTACGAAAACTGCCTTCACGCAAAAGCGGTCCGAGAAGCATCAAGGTGGTTTGTGGTTTTGCTGCGGTGTTTTTGAGGTGAACAGTTGAAATTAGATTTCAACAGAAAGCCCAAAAACCCGAATTTTCTCATGGTTTCACTGATCACCTATCCTAACAACCCAGTGTCCACTCAACAGGACTCCTGGGCCGAATGAATCAGTATTGCTGCTACCCAGCAAGCATGGATTACCTCTTGATAAAATGAAAAACCCTGAGCATGAACATAAGCATTGTTATCCCCATGTCAACCCCTTACCAAAACGTTTTTCCAGAACCAGGACCAAATAATATCCACAACCCGAAAGGAAAAATCAGAAACCCATAAAATACGACGATATGGATGTTGCAGTCAGTACCTTATTATCACCACCTCATCTGGGCTTTTGGTGGGCAGCTTCCATGGCTGCTGCTGCAGCTCCTGTTACTGTCCTCGGTCCTGGTTGCTTTGTTTGTTTTCAGTGCGTGACAATGATTTAGTATTGATTCTTCTCTGCATTGCAGTCAAACACGGCATACTCTCCTTACCCTACCCCACCCCACCGAACCCCAGCTAAATCCCAATCTCTTGCGCTTAACCTTAACTGCCGCTAATTTGTTGCCTAATACAGCGGACTTTTCTACATGTGTGGACGCCGTAGGTGTGTTTGAATTATTGTTCCGACACGTAGTTGATCTCGCAGGGAGTAAGTGCGCTATGGATCGAAGATAGACTGTCAGATTTAGTTGACCTGTCAGCACTCGGAAGCCCAATTACTTTGGCCCATCTAGTGGAATACAATACTTTCGTGTGTCTTTCATCTGAAGTATAATGGAAATTTCCAAGTTTGAGGATAAAATTTCGTCTTAAATATAGTGGAAATTTTCAGGTTGCGGATAAATTGTTGAAATGGCAATCTAGAGTGTTTTCCAGTCAAACTGAAAATTAAAAAGTCTATTTGCAATTCATATTCGAGAAAAAAAAAAGATTGAAAAGTCTATTTGTTACATGGAACTCGAAGATTGAAAAGTCCATTTGCAATTTTAGAACTGTGAAATATTAAAATTTTTTCATTCATTATTAAAGTCCATTAAATTATTTTTTTTAGGAAGAAAAAGCGTAATTATATTATATGAGAAACATAAAAAGACATACATATTTCCAGATTCTGAAGATGACCCAATACAAAACCTGCCAGAAAGACTAAAGCCATTAAATTATTTAATTGAAAGGACAAAATGCTATGCAATTGAAAAACACTTTAATTTACAGTCCTATACGATGAGCATTAAACAATTTAGATTTTTTTGTCAGAGAACCTTTACTTTAAACTGTTTGAAAGATTGCAACTAGATTGTTTAGTTTTTCATTTTTACTGAAACAGCTTCAGCTTCATATTATAATTTTTTAGAACTGTGTAAATGGATTTTTGAGCATTCATTGTCCAAAACCTTGCACATTTCAATGTTATGTTACAAGGTTTTAGACGCACAATCTTACTTTCAATTTCCAAACAGTGTTTATAACGAATGGATAAATTTACCTTACCTTCCGTTCCGTTTTGCAGACGGTCAATTTGGCCACCGTTGAAAGATGCCTTGATGTGCCGTTGAGAAAAGCTACGCCGGCCGTCCACTGCACGCACGTTCATTTGGACTTTATGCTGCAGAAACAGTCAAAAAAACGAAAGAGCCCCGGCCTTTTAAATATCGGAATCTCTGTTATCGTACAGTTAGCGAATTCTAGCACTAACTCGCCTGTATAATAAATAAAAAAATAATGTATTAAATTGAAGCCATCTTGTCGCATTCAATGATGAAAATTTTATTCTATGAAATTTCCAAGAAAGTTATAAATTTACTTCTAGATAACAGAGCAGTGCTTCGATGTGAGAGGCGAGGTAACTTTTTTAACCATGGGTTAAAGAAGAGTAACGGAAAGTTCCAGTTTTGTAAGTTTGTCAAAAAAGAGGGCGGGTTTAATGTATGTTCAAATTAGTGAAGGACTATCAAAGTTGTGGAAATTCTTTATTTACCACATGTTTAAACAGTAGTACAAAAGTACATGATAGGATTGGAATAGATAAGAGTTGTTTATTTGTTTTTATAGACAATGTGACATCATACATAGGAGGCATATCTTTAACAAGTTATTTTTATTGTTTTGTTGCAAATAAACCAACAATGTTAATGCCTTAACATAGATATAGTATAATTTTTTTTTTTCACAATCATATAGTTTGAGAGTCAAAACCAGATAAACAAATGCAACTTTTTTGGTCGTTTTTGCATTAGACAATACCAAACAACTATGCAGCAAGAAAATTGAAAGATAAGCGCACTAAATTGTAACAAGCACTTCACAAAATGCTCAAAATTGTTTCCATAAGCAGTTTGTGCGTTGATTCGAAGAACACTCTACATGACCTGTTGCAAAATAGAGATCCGTGAGATGCCAAAAGAAATGGACAATCTTCCACAGTTCAACCAACGAAAACTCATATAGAAAGCTAAATCATGCATCTAGCCATTGTATTTTGATAGTGTTGGAAATACTAGTGAGTAAAAGCTAATTAGTGCATTAACCTATAAAAAAAACATTGTATTTTAAAACTCTATATTAAAACAGAAAAAGATAAAAAGTAAACTTGACAAAAAAGACTATGGATTTTAAGAAACAGTGAACCATTCTTTAAAAAATGGTATTAAAATATTCTCATTGCTCATGCAAAATCAAACACATTTTTTTGTCCTCAGGAAAATGTTAACTTGGCCGACTTTGTACCCCTTCTTCAACTAGTTATTAAGTGGATCCATGCATTAGTTGATTTTCCTTGCCCGACTTTGTACCCCTTCTCCAACTAGTTATTAAATGGATCCATGCATTAGTTCATTATTATAACTTTACTTTAATGGACTCTTTAGTAAATTTGGGAACAAACCAACCTTATATAATTAGAATCGAATGCAAATTTACAAAAGAGTTATATATATATAAAATAATTGTGATAGAAATGGGTGAGTTTTAAACTACGAGATATCACCAATATGCTTACATTAAATACTTTAAATTATTTAAGTTGAAACAAAGCTTTGCTACCAATTTAGAATCGAATCCAAATTTACAAAAAGAGCGAAATGGAATTGTATATATCTGCATACATTAAATTAAATCGTGGAAAAAAAAATCGTGATATGTATTTCAAATTTACAAAAGAGCGAAATGGAATTGTATATACCTGCATACATTAAATCATGGAAAAAATATCGTGATATGTATTTGTGAGTTTTAAATTATGAGACATTGCTAATATAGTAAATCCTTCTAATTATATAGATGTATTTTGAATTGGTTAAAAATGGAAAGAAAATGGTTTTTAAAAAATATAATAAAATACTTAACATATAGATATATATAATTTAAAAATTTTGAATGTATCAATTTTATAGATAAATTATTCATAGATATAATTTTAATAGATCTATAAAAAATACAAAATAATATGAAATGTTTAAGTAATATGATGGAAATAGAGAATATAATGTTTAACTAATATGATGGAAATAGAGAATATAAGTGAGGTAGAGGTAAATTTATGAGAATGAGATCTAAAATTATTTAAAACTATAATGATATTAACAAAATTTATTGTCAACCATGAGTGGTTAATAACAATAGATATTGTAAAATTGTGACTAGTTGTTATTAGTGTGGCCTCCGGAAACTACACTACACACCTGGTCACCATGCAAAGAAACTATTATAGATTCATGCCAACACACATTTCACATTGTTTAAATTTGAGGTAACTCTAAGTTCTTGTTATTGTTCATCAGTATGCATAGTCAGATGCAATCTAGACAAGGTTCCAATTTAATATTCCCTACCCGACATGTCTTTCAGCATTTGTTTTAAATTATAACGTCGATGTTCATGGAAACTGGTGTTACAACGCTCAGGCTCATGGCAACCAAACTTTCCAGGACTGTGAACACTCAAGAAATGTTGTTGTTGTTGTAGCGCTTGCGAGAAACTATAATGGCGAGAGTCTTGGGAATTGGGTTAGCCAGGAGTTTGATTCTCTGCAATAAAAAATTTTGAAGTTTAGTTTTAAAGGTCTCGAGGGTGAAAATAGAAAAAGTTTCATCTTGTCGTGTTGTCGTTGAAAAATTGTTGGAACCAGAAGTCTGTATATTTCAACTTAGGCATGAGGCTTTCGAAGCAGAAGAAGCTGCTCCAAGGGGAGAAGTGTTACACAGTATTTTGTCACACCTCTTGCACTTCCCTGTTTCATACCCCGAAGTGCAAAGAAATTGACAACTATGCACTATACCCATCCTGATATGCAGACCAAATCCTCCCTAAAGAACTATTGAAAAGTTGCGTTGAGCCTGTCCTGAGAAAGATAAGCTCAAAACCCTAATTTATGGGTTAGCGTGACTGTGACACTACCCTCTCGTGCTGATGACAGGTTACATTATAGGAGTCTCATGCTTCCAACGCGGTTTTTGCTTAGATACTCGTGTTGAACCCTTTAAGGCAAGTTTTCCCAAACTGGAGGAGAAGCTTCATGATCTATAGGTTTCCACAAAGGCGAGTTGGATGTTGTTCGTTGTGGATGTGGTCAAATTCTCCCAATATTTCCCTTTGATCTTATCCATATGAGCTTCCTCCTTGAGATGTGGACCTTCCTTTATCTTTGGTGACATCTTAAGTCCCTCTCCATGCCTATAAATTCATCCCCCTCCATTCCCAAATGGTTGGTCTCTGATTATTTGCACCCTTATGCTAAGATAGTTCCTACATGCTACTCACTTTGGCTGGGAGAAGGAGTGCTTGGAGACCTTGAGCTTGGACTTGGACATTCACTCAAGGAGGGCTACTAACATCAAGGTCTGGGTTGTATGGTTCCTCTTTTGTTTATTAATATATACAACTATTGGTTCACTTTCCATAAATGCTCGTGTCAATGCTTCATTTATCTTAATGCTCCTGATCTGTTAAGTGGATTACATTTGATTATGCTTGTTGCAATTTTATGCTTTGTTGTGTTTTGGCCTCTTGTGCAAGTATTCAAACACTGCAAGGAGCAAGGACTAAGCCTGAGAAGAAAGTGATCAAGATACTCAACAAAGGAGCGCATTATAGCATTAGAGCGAGGTAGGTCCCCTTCCTCTTCTCTTATTTCGATTGTAATCTAGGAAAGTGTCTTGTAGATTGTCTCATTTGTTGCTAGACTCACACATTGGGCTAGAGGGATCGTCTTTGTCCGCAGAGAGGATTTACCTACACAGAAAAATGGCGAGTCCACTAGAGAAGCTATAACTTTTCCTTCCATTTCTTTAATCTGATCCTTTGATTAGTTTGACCAACCGACGATTTCTTGGCTTGTGTGAGTTTTTATAGTTCTGCACAATCACTTATTACTACCTTAGAGTGCTAAGTGTGGAGTGTTTGTGAAATATTTTTTGTTTCTTCCCATATTCCTCACTCAACACGAGTTTTATCAGTGACAGTCATGCTGGCAACACCTTTTTTTACTTGTACAATCACGCTGGAAACCCTGTTTTCTCGCGCTGAAAATCAGCACAGTTTTTTCTATATAAAGTAGAGCTAATGACCCCGATCACACAGGTTGTGCTATTAAAAGTAGTGTTGATGACCCTATCAACATAGGTTTTTCTATCTAAAGTAACGTTGATCCCTGAATGTGAGAATTTTTTAGGTTTCTACCTTAGAATCCAATGTGTCTTGGCCCCTCAGGTATTTTCTCATCCTGTATGCTTAGATTTGTTAGTGTTTTTGATTGATTGTCTTCATTAATTTGTAAAATTGTCTCATTGGCTTTGAAGTGAAATTTGATTGAGTTATAGGGTTTCTAGTCAATTGGTCATCGCTTGCTATTTGTTGGTGTCATTGAGATGTTGGTTTTGTTGATTGATTCAGTGTTGTTTTATGTGGAAATCATTGAAAACATCGTTTTGCATTTGTTTTAGCTTGCCTTTCGAAATTTACTTTTCGTGAAAATGCATTAGACTAGTTGCATTGAAAAGTTAGTTTTTTGAGATTCATAATTGAAAATAGATCACATTTTTCGGTGATTGAAAGTTAAAGACTTTATTAGGTGCATCAAATCATTCAAAATGAAAAGAAAACCATAACTCATATAAATGCATCTTAGTAAAGTTAAAATCATTTTGCTTTCGAAGAGTTGCATTTAGGATAGTGAAAGTGAAAATCTTTTTTACTTTTGGCATTGCATTTGGAATACGAAGGTGAAAGTTAGTGGAGGCTTGTTCTTTGATGTGTTTTGTTTGATGCATTATTGATTGAAATTTCTTTCCTTGATTAGTCGAGCTTTCATTGAAGTGGAAAGTTTCCTTTTCTCATATAGTTGCATCTTAGGGATTCAGGTGACATCGTTTTGAGCCTTAAAACCAAAACTCAATTGAAGATAAACTTAAAATTTACCTCAATTAACCTAAGGATCATTTGGAACTTAACACAAACAATTAGAGGTCTAGGTTAGAGATGTGTTCCGATGTCTATAAACCTATCAGTTTTCGTTAATTGCCTGCATTATATCCCGGGGGTGAAATCTCATTCCAGTATGCAAGTATATCGAAGGTTCTCAAGTACTTTCGGGTATATAGGAGGCACTTCAGTATGGCAAGTATATCGAAACTCTCACCGAACGATTATGTATTAGACAACGCTAACACAAACTTGTGCTCCTTGTACCATAGAGTATATATTGGGAGACCCCACTAGGTTGTTATCTTTTAGCCACAAGGAACCGATTCATCCTCCTTGTAGACGTGATACACCAAACACAGCATTCAGGGAGATTGGTCGTTGTACCTTAAGCCCTTAGTTTCGGTTAAGGTGTATATAGCAGTTCACGAATACTTGGTAAACCCTTTTTCCTAGTTACCCCTTTTTGATTTATTTGTTGTTAATTTCTAAAATTAATTGACCGCAGAAAAACAAAATCCTTCCTGTGGAAATAATCCTTAGTAGATCTTAGGTTGATACTAATGGAAACATTTCCTGATTCTACCAACAAAGAAAACCTTCCTGATGGGAATTCTAGTACTTTTCCTTCTTTTGGAAATGTTGGTGCTCCCTATTTGGAAACATTTTCCCTTCATAGATTGACCATTCGTCTGCCAGTTTGGTTATTTTCAACCTTGGTGATTCCCAGTGTCCAAACTACTTTTCAACCGAGTTCTCCCCCACCTGAACAACATCAACCTCATGTTGATATTAAAATTGACCCCTCGCCTTCTTCGCCTATTTCTTCACCCCATTCTTCCTCTTCGCCTGGTGAAAGTATAGATTTTACTAACCATGAAGCCAAGAAGAAGAAGAAGAGGACGAAGAAGAAGAAACAAAATAAGCAAGGGGGAACCAAGCAACCATTGCTACGAATGAAATTGGTGTAGAAAAATATTCCAACCAACCCCAAAAAGTGAAATTCCCTTGCATGTTATGTAAGGGTGACCACCTTCTTCGAGAATGTCTTGGTATTCCTAAGGTCTTATAAGTGTGGTCTACAAGTTCATATCAACCTTTCTCATTAGTCTCTGGAGATCATGTTGGTGATAAACATTCAACTAGTAATAGTAAAGCCCATAGGAAAAAAGGAAAAGTTAAATTTCCTTGTAAGTTGTGTGAAGGTAATCATCCCATTCACATTTGTCCTCTTATGGATGAAGCTTCTAATGAGTTGGAAAAACTTATTGCTTCCCAACCTCGTCTTTTGGCTGGTTATCGGAAGCTTTCCCCTGATCCTTCACTAGTTGATCAAGTGATTGATCAAAATTCATCTTTGGTCAACCCCACTCTCTCTGAAAGTGAGTCTCATGAGTCCATTCTTGACCAACCATTAGTTGAGAAAATGGTAGACTTGGCTCCACCTTCAATTAACCATAACTTTCTGGTATAGAGTGAACCCCATACCGCTCAGGTTCTTCTGGTTTCATCAGTTTCACCAGAACTGGATGGAAATCCTCCCGTTCTCGAGGAGCATGAGAGTTGTTCTCATGTTCCCATAGAGCAAGAGGGAAACTCTCATGTTCCTACAACACTCCCTCCGAGTAGTTTAGTCACTTCTTTTGATTGGAGTCGACTGGTAGGATATCGTCTTCCGTCTTATGTGCCTTTCCAGATTATAGTATAGGCTTACCATATGGTCGTACCTAGAATAGTCATAGATGAGGGCGCATCTGTTAGAATCTTTTCCTCAACTGCTTGGGAAGCTTTAGGTTCTCCTCAACTTGTCCCCTTCACCTAGAATCTATTGCCTTTTACCAAAGGAATCAATCAACCATTAGGGATCCTTCCTAAGTTACCTATTACTTTGGGAGGAAAGAATGTTTATATACACGTGATGGTTGTCCAAGGCCCTTTATATTTTTAATATACTCATTGGTCATGACTATGTTTACGTCATGGGAACTCTTTTCTCTTCCCTCTTTCGAGTGATGTGTTTTCCACATGAAGGAAGCATTGTGATTGTCGATCAACTTGAGTTCATTGGTCCTAAATCAAAACCCAATAAACCATCATCCCTAAATGGTTCTTATATGCAAGCGGTATTACCCATGCCATAGGTTAATTATGTGTCCACATGTTCCATGCCCACTTCTACTGATGATCTAGTAGGTGATGTAGTACACCATGTACTGGGGTCATTGGAGCTCGATTTTTCCATTGGGATCCCCGGACATGTATCCCTTCCAGAGTATTTCTCTCCCATCTAATGATAAACTCTTGGAAGCCATGGCTGTTTTTTGGTTTATGATCAAGGGTTTGGAGCAGATTTCCTTGTCTGTGTCAAACTCGTTAAAAATTGAAACAAGGGGCTGTGAGGATAATTCTTTTACTATGTCAACCTCGTTAAAAAATGAAATAGGTATTCATGAGGATAATTCTTTTACTATGTCAACCTTGTTAAAAGATGAAATAGGTCCCATGAGGATAGTTATTTTACCATGTCAACCTTGTTAAAAAATGAAATCGGTGGGAGGGAGCAGAGTTCCTTGTCTTGTGTCAAGCTCGTTAAAAAATGAAACAAGAGTCATGATGATAGTTATTTTACCATGTAAACCTTGTTAAAAAATGAAATAGGCCTTCATGAGGATAGATCTTTTACTATGTCAACCTCATTAAAAAATGAAATAGGTCCCATGAGGATAGTTCTTTTACCATGTCAACCTCATTAAAAATGAAATCGGTGGGATGGAGCAGAGTTCATTTTCTTAAAATATGAAACAAGCTCATTAAAATATGAAACAAGAGCTATGAGCATGGTTCTTCTCCTATGTCAAGCTCATTAAAAATGAAACAAATCCCCTTAGAGTTCGAGTCTTTGATTAGATCTCATAAAATCTCAGTCGATTCTTTCACTTGATCTTATCAGTGAACCTTCCTTCCATCCACCTGTTAGTAACCAGTAGTCTACTTAGGTACATGAAATGAAGCTTGGGGGGTAATTTACCTCAAATTAAATCTTTATTTTAGGGCATGCACTCGTACACAAGCATAGTTTGTTTCCATTTCAAGCTTGTGTAAAAATGAAACCAAACCCAAGCATAGTTTGTTTCCATTTCAAGCTTGTGTAAAAATGAAACCAAACCCAACCATAGTTTGTTTTCATTTCAAGCTTGTGAAAAATGAAACCATCGTCAAGTATACTCAAGCATAGTTTCTCATGTTTCAAGCTTGTGTAAAAATGAAACCATTTCCCACTTTACATCTCGTGATTGTCGTTTTTATCAGCTTGTTTTTGCTAGGTGAGCCTTAGTTTTTTCATTCCATCATCACCATCTCTCTGGTCGATCATACGCTTTCACCTAGTTGTTTTAACCTTTCCGAAGGAAAATCTATGATGAGTGGTCTTATTAGCTAGCCTCTTGACCCTTACCTATTTTGAGAAGTTCAATCATGATGGGAACCATTTTCTATCCTTTTATACCACTCGTTCCTCAAGGGAGAGTCATCTTTCAGCTCTTTTTTTACTCTCAAAAAATGAAAAGATTTCCGAGTACTTGTCGTTTCGAACTCGTAAAAGAAAATGAAATGACATCAAATCATTATAAGTTTAACCCTTTTCCAGACTGAGATAGACTATTCTATGAAAAAGGAATACCTTAGTCAAACATAGTGAAGAGGTTCTATCGAATATTATTTTCTTCCTTTTCGGATTCGAGAGACAAATTATGAAAAGGGACCTGATGAAGTTTTCTTTTTCATCTCTTTTTCAAACTCTTTAAATATGAAAAATACACCAAGCTACTCTTCCGTCGGGCTCGTAAAAATTAAATGACGAAAGACTTGTCACCATGATGAGACCCATTTTCTCCTTCTTAGGACTCTTAAAACTTACTAGGATGGATTCATTCGACGAATGAACTTATATGGAAAGCATATGTTATCCCCTTCAAGCTTGTGTTTAAAAATAATTTGGGTACTCACTAGAAATAGTGGGGAAAAAGTGAAAGTGAAACACCTCTTGTATAGGTAGCATGTCGCTCTTGAACATGATACTCATATGTTTCTCGTATTGGGTTTGGGGTATCCTCACTTAGTAACTTGTCCTTTTGGGTTTGGGTAATCCATTTTTCCTCTCATCTGACTATTCCACTTCGTCATCATGACCCTTGGTCCTATGTTGATTCAAATATTGCCACAATCCGAAGTCGTGTCGTCAATATGTTCAAGAGAAGTCCTATTTATAGTTTACTACCTATACATTGTCTGACTTTTTGCCACAGTCCTAGATCATACTTATTTATTCCACTTTATTCCTTGTTTTACGTCGATGATGAGGGAATCATTATGGCCCTCCTTCGACAGAGCACTTCTTGTCGAATTCATCTCATTATCCAGGAAGATGATCTAGAAACTCCCTTCCAGTACCTTAAAGCTTGCTTGCCTTAATGACAAGTTCTTCCCATTTGATCATAGGTTTTCATCATTGGCCTTCAATCGAATGATTCCACGAGTGTTCGAATTTAGATTCATTTTCACATTCATGGATTGTACCATCGTACCTTGAGAACTATTGTCATTATTGGTGGTTTCTCTCGTGCTTGTTAATGGTTTACATCATTGGTTGGTAATCAGGTGGATTTCTAGCATGTTCGACTACGACACATTCATTTCTCATTTTAGAATTATTACTTTAATTGGGTTGGGATGGAGCGCAAGACCCTGAGTTTTGTTTGATATAACTTAGGTTTCATGTTTCCCCTATACGGCTGGCTGTGACCATACCATTGGACCTCATATCTATGATGACGATGATCCTTTTATATTCGAACGACTACATCCATATTGTGGATCTTAAATTTTCCAAACTATCCTTTTCATTCAGATGATTGTGACCATACCGTGGATCTTTTCACATGGTCCTTTCTATCTGGATGGTTGCGTCCATATCGTGGATTCATGTTTTGATATATATGATGGAGGTATCATATATGTATATGTATATGCGTCCTTGATTTGTATGTCTCTTGACGGTGTTTGTTTTAGTCCTTGCACTAACTCGTAAAGTATATCAGCCATCACTCCGTGTTCTACCTTCATGCTTTAGGGGGCATTTGTTACACAATATTTTGTCACACCTCTTGCAATTCCCTATGTCATACCCCGGAGTGCCAAAACATTGACAACTATGCAGTGTACCCATCTTGATATGCAAACCAAATCCTCCCTAAATAACTATTGAAAAGTTGCCTTGAGCCTTTCTTGAGAAAGAAAAACTCAAAACCCTAATTTTTGGGTCAGCGCAACCATGGCACTATCCTCTCGTGCTAATGGCAGGTTGCATTATAGGAGCCTGGCGCTGCCAATGCGGTTTTTTCTTGAATACTCGCGCTGAACCCTTTAAGGCAAGTTTTCCCAAACTAGAGGAGAAGCTTCGTGATCTAGAGGCTTCTAGAACGGTGAGCTGGATGTTATTCATTGTGGATGTGGTTGAATTCTCCCAATATTTCCCTTTGATCTTATCCCTATGAGCTTCCTCCTTGAGATGTGGACCTTCCTCTATCTTTGGTGAGATCCTAACTCCCTCTCCCTACGTATATATTCATCCCCCTCCATTTACAAATGGTTGGTCTCTGATTATTTGCACCCTTACATTGAGATGGTGCCTACATGTTATTCACTTTGGTTGGGAGAAGGAGTGCTTGGAGAGCTTGAGCTTGGACTTGGAAATTCACTCAAGGAGGGATACTAATATCGAGGCTTGTGGTGTATTCTTCCTCTTTTATTTATTAATATATACAACTATTGGTTCACTTTCCATAAATGCTTGTGTCAATGCTTCATTTATCTTAATGCTCATTGATCTATTAAGTGGATTACATTTGATTATGCTTGTTGCACTTTTACGCTTTGTTGTGTTTTGGCCTCTTGTGCAGGTATTCAAACGTTGTGAGCAACAGGGACTGAACTTGAGAAGCAAGTGTTCAAGCTCTTCAACAAAGGAGTGCATTATAGCCTCAGAGCGAGGTAGGTCCCCTTCCTCTCCTCTTATTTCGATTGTAATCTAGAGAAGTGTCTTGTAGATTGTCTCGTTTGTTGCTAGACCCACTCATTGGACTAGAGGGATTGTCCTTGTCCGCAGAGAGGATTTACCTACACAACAAGAAGGTGGAGGTAAATTCTCATCTTCTGTTTTTCCCTTTATTTCTTCTTTCTCTATTACTTTTTATTCAAGCCAGGGTGCTTATGACTCTTAATTTCAGCAAGTATAAGGTAAATTGAAAGTACATATTAGTGTTGTAGCATAGAATTTTACATATTCCATAGTTAAATTAATCTATTTTTGTTACATGTTGTGGCCTTCCATTGTAGGGCTTCAATTGATGCTTCTACCATTTTCGAACCTAAAACCCTAATATAGATGTGGTGAACCAACAAACTATTCTAGACCTGGAGAACATGTGGCAAAAAAATTGTGTTGTTATAATTCTTGTGGAAATATTACCATTGTACAATGGGTTGTGGCGTTTGACCTAGAGGATAGGTGGCAAAAGACTTGCATTATTTGTTGGGTTTGGCGGACCTACTTATGGTTTTGTGCATGGTTTACGCACATGGTTTTGGACGCGATGGTTTTCGGTCCATGGTATTGGATGCTTTGGCATGTATAAATATGTATTGTAACATTGAAAGGAACATAATGAAAAATCAAGCTGGTATTCTTGGTTTTGGGATCCAGGGGAAATATCTGTGTATAGTGTTTGATGTGTTATGCTCTCACATTGTTTATTTTCTGTGTTTTAGAATTCATATGCAGATAATTTTTGTATGGGGTTGAAGCCTAGATTTGGTATCAGAGTTGTTTTGGCTTCAAGGGGACGCCTTTGTTGCTGAAGGGTTTCGCTTGGGCATGTGGTAGACCCTGTTCAGTGGGAGATCTGCGGGATCGATTCTGGTGGTGAAAGAAGATGGCGAGCAATGGAAAGATAGAGATCGAGAAATTTAATGGTCAGAGTTTTGCGTTATGGAAACTCAAGATGGAGGATTTGTTGGTGGATAAATATGAGTGGATCATGGTAGATCCGGGTACTAAAACAACAGGAGTGTCCGATGATGAATGGAAGAATTTGGATTGGAAGGCAAAGAGCACAATACGATTGTGTGTCTTAGATTCAGTATTGCTGAATGTATCAGGGGAAGCTAAGGCTAAGGCTTTATGGGACAAGTTAGGGACTTTGTACCAATCTAAGTCTCTGGTGAATAAAATGCTCCTACAGAAAAAGTTGTATAACCTGAGAATGAAAGATGGAGACTCGGTGATAGAGAATCTGAACGAATTTAATACTGTGGTAAGTCAATTATTATCTATTGATATTAAAATTTCAGATGAAGATAAGTGCATCAGTTTGTTGTGTTCTCTACCAGATTTGTGGGATAGTCTGGTTATTGCAATAGGTAGCAATGCAACTGCCTTGCAGTTTGATGAAATAGTCTTATCCTTGTTGATGGAGGAAATGATACGAAAAAATATGGAGATCCAGAATGGTGATGCCTTGTCTGTACGAGGACGATCCCAGAACAGAAACAAAAATAAGTCATCGAGTGAGAAATCTAAATCTCCAGGAAAACCTATAAAGGTGGTTTGCTGGAAATGCAGAAAGGAAGGGCACTACAAAAGGCACTGTAAATATAAAGCTTCTGACAAAGGAAAGGAATCTGATGATGCTCCTTCTGCAAAGGCGAAAACCACCTCAGATGAAGGTGGGGATGCGTACTTGGCTTCTTCAAGTACACATGTAGATCATGAGGCATGGTTGATTGACTCATGTGCATCCTTTCACTTCACTCCCCATAGAGAGTGGTTCTGAAAGTATGAGAAATACAATGGTGGTGATGTCTTCTTAGGCAATGATAGGAAGGCTAGAATCGTTGGTCGCGGAAAATTAAAGTTGAAGTTGCAAGGTGGAAGGGTTAGAACACTTCTGGGTGTTCTACATATTCCTACATTGGCTAGAAATATGATGCATTAGCAAGCTAGATGATGCATTGGCAAGCTAGATGATGAAAGTGTAAAAATAGTGTTCGAGAAGGATATCTGCAAGATGGTTTGGGGAGCACTGGTATTGATGCAAGGAGTTCGGATTAGAACTCTGTACAAGCTACAAGGTAGCATTGTTTTTGATGGGTTCAACAGTTCCGTGGTCCTAAAAGTGGAGCAGAAAATCTAGTGGTCTCTGGAGAGAATACCATGTTGTGGCATCAAAGGCTTGGACATATTGGAGAGAGCGGGGCTTCAAATACATCATGGTAAAGGTATGGTAGAAGGTATGAGTAATAGCTCTTTGGATTTTTATTTCTGTGAAAAATGTGTATATGGAAAGTAGAATCGAGTGAGTTTCCCCTCTGGTGGTAAGAGGGCGAAACATATATTAGAGCTTGTGCACAGTGATGTGTTTGGACCTGTGAAGGTTCCATCACTAGGTAAGTTTTTGTACTATGTATCATCCATATATGACTTCTCAACAAATACATGGATATATTTCCTTAAGAAGAAATCTAAAGTCTTTGATAGGTTTAAAGAATTTAAGGCTCTGGTGGAAAACTAGACAGAGAAGAAAATAAAGGTGTTGAGGTTCAGATAACGGTGGAGAGTTTTGCAGAATGGAATTTGAAGAATTCTGTAAGAAGTGTGGTATAGCATGACAGAATACTACTCCATACACACCTGAGAAAAATGGAGTTGCAGAAAGAATGAACAAGACGTTGATGGAAAGGGCAAGAAGCATGCTTAGTGGTGTCGGGTTAGGATGGGAATTCTAGGCAGAGGTGGTGGAGACAACATGTTACTTGGTCAACAGATCACCTTCATCAATGTTGCAGGATAAGACTCCAAAAGAGGTATGGACTGGTAAGAAACCCTCTCTTTCACATTTGATGGTATTTAGATGTGATGCATATGTACATGTTCCAAAGGAGAAAAGAACCAAGTTGGATAATAAATCTGAAAAGTGCATCCTTATTAGGTATAAGGATGGTTTAAGGGTTATAAACTTTGGAACCCAATAACAAGGAAGGTTGTGTACAGCTGAGATGTGGTGTTTAGAGAGGTGAAAAATGTTATTAAACATGAAGCCCCATCAAAGGAACCTGAGAAGATAGAGTTTGAGCTAAAGGAGGAAGAATCAGACTCTACAGCAGTAGAGGAATCAGAAGAAGAAGAGCCACAAACTCCGGTTGTGAGAAGATCAGTTCGAGAAAAAAAGAAACCAAAAAGGTATAGTCCATTTGCTTTCTGTTCAAATTTTGCTTTATCTATTATTGATGTTGATTCCAGAACTATGAAGGAAGCAGTAGATTCAGAGGATGGAAAACTCTGGAAAGAGGCCATGGTTGATGAAATGACATCTTTGCACAAAAATGAGGCTTGCGATCTAGTGGAGTTTCTGACTGGAAGGAAACCCATTGGCAGAAAATGGGTGTTCAAGAAGAAGACAAATGCAAAAGGAAATGTGGAGAAATACAAAGCTCGGTTGGTAGCAAAAAGTTATTCCCATGTGCTGGAAATTGATTTTGGTGATATTTTTTCTCCTATTGCCAAGGTAGCTTCTATTAGATTACTTTTATCTGTTGTTGCTTTTTTTTTATTTTGAGGTAGAAGTGTGATGTAGGAAAGTGTTCCCTCTGCGGACAGAGGCAACCCCTCTAGCCCTAGAGTGGGTCTAGTCACAAACAAAGGACAGATCAACAATAGCTTTCCTTAAACAGTCAAAGTTGGAGGCCTACCTCAACCGGTGGTCGATGGAGTTCCGTTGCACTGCTCCAGCTTCCGCTTCCTTCTCCTCAACGAGTAATCAACCTGAAACAAAGCAAAGTGAATACAACAAAGCACGTAACTGGATTCAACAATGAACTATTTACTCACAAAGTCAAGAAGTCATGAGCTATCAAGTACATTACATACAAGACATAGGAAAACATCATTGATTGCATTAATAATGAAATAAGAGTTAGCTTACAACCAAAGTCTTGACATCACAAGCCTTCTCAGAGAAGAGTCCAGCCAACATGTCCTTCAAGCATTCACTCTTTGAAGATGGATCTCCCAACATACAAGAGTTCTCTCACTCATAAGCTTCACACAAGATCAAGGGTACCTTACAAACTTCCACAAACTATCAACAATTCCACACTTATCACCCTCACACCAGCTATCTAGCAAACTCACAAAGCACTCACAGCACTGCTCAACTAGCCAACTATCAAACTGTCCAACTAGCCATGCATAGCAATGGTGAGAGTTTAAATAGCAGAAGGAGTCTCCATGAAAGGTGGAAAGGAGAGCTTATCACCAAGGAAGGTAGCATAATTGACGGAACTGCCACACCAGGGAAGGAAGGGCGACATAAACAAGGTCAACAACCAGGTCTAGAGTCATCTGGAAGGCCGACTGTTGGAAAAATTTGCCCAATCTGGATCATCATGGGCATAGAACTGATCCTCTGCGCTGACATCGCAAGTGATTAGTTCTGATAGCCAGATCATCGCTGAAGGGACCACAAGGACCTGCGCTGATGCATAAAATCGAGCCATCGCAGGAATCACGTGTACTTCCACGCTGGCAGCGCAGTCTGTCTGTTCATGAGCGCTTATCAGCGCATTTATTAGACCAATAGCCGCGATGAGGCAGACAACTTTGGAAAAGTGGGTCAATTGGCAACTAGGAGAGCATTTGTCTGTCGTAAGCATGTTTGACTTGGACACATGACACAGTGAGAAGACCGGGAGTGAAAGAGGTGATAAATTACTATGTAACAGATGCCCCCTAAAGTATGAAGCCCGAGATAGTGGGAGGGGTGAAATTCTTTACAAAACAACTGAGCTGGACCATCTGGAAGGACCTGTACGCAAGTCAAACTAGTATCTCTGAAGTACATGTAGTCTAAGCATGGGCGCAACCATCCAGAAGACATACGGAAAAGGTCTATGGTATGGATGCAGCCACCCAGCTAATGAGACCATGATAATGATAAAGGTATGGTCGCAGCCATTCATGAAGACTCAGGTATGGGCGCATCCATCCATCAATTGGTCATGTAATCATAAACCAATCCACGCAGCCTGAGCATGAGTAATCTGAGCCCGGGGTCTTGAACCCAACCGACCATAGTACAAATTCTAACACGCGAATAGAGGTGCTGAAGTCCAGCATGAGAGAAAGTCGCTTGATTACTGGTCGATGATGTAAACCCTTAACAAGCATGAGAGAAAACACCAATAATGCCAATGGTTCTCAAGGTACTGTCCAGCACAATCCACGAAGTGCGAAGAATGAGCTGAAGTCGAACACTTGTGGAATCACCCAATCGGCGACCAATGATGCGAGTCAACCATCAGGCGCGAAGAACTTGCCATTGAGGCATGCAAGCTCTAAGGTACCAAAGGGGATCTCTAGGTCAATCTCCTGGATAATGAGCTAATGTCGACAGGAGACGACCCGTCGCAGGAGGGCCATAATGTTTCCCCCATCAACGACACGAGATAAGGAACAAGAGGTAAATGGTGGAACAGAGTATCAGAGAAGGAGGCAGAGGTGTAAACTGCAGAAGGATTATACTCTTGAACATGTCAGCGACACGACTCCGGAGGGTGGCAGCATTTAGGTACCAAAATATCAGAGGCTTGATGACGGTGGCATGAATCAGATGGAATGAGGCCAAATGACAACCCAAACCCACGGAAGGCCAAATGACGATGTATGGATGTCCCAACCCGACAAGAAACAGAAGTGTCGATGTTCAAGAGTGACTCGCTGCCATAGACAATTGATGATAAACCTGTTATTGAATCCAACCTAGTAATACTTTAACGAGCCCTAGGGAGGAGAAGCTCGAGTCTCGTCATGGTGATGAGTCCAATGTATTCAGGGTTTAACGAGTTCGACATAGGAAAAACTCGGAGTCTTTTTCATGTTTAGGGAGTTTGAAAAAGACACAGAAAAGAAAACTCCAGGGGGGGTCCTTTTTCATATATTTGTGTCTCTCGAGCCTGAAAAAGTATAAAACAATACTCGAAAGAACCGCCCGACCATTACGATCGAGGAGTACTTTTCATGATTAGTGACTTCGACCTGAAAAGGTAAACAAGCGAGCGAAACCATGTCATTTCGTAACCAATAACGAGCTTGAAACGACAAAAGCCCGTCAATCTTTTTCATTTACACGGTCGGAAAAGAGCTTAAAGCAGACCGCCTTTCATTTCATTTAACGAGTCGAAAGGGATAACTCGGCAATCTTTTCGTCTTTGAATGGTTGGAAAAGAGCTGAAAGCAGACCTCCATTTTTATTCTCTTTAATGAGTCAAGAGGGGAAAATACTCGGCAATCTTTTCATATTTTATGAGTCAGAAAAGAGCTTAAAGGTGACTCGTCCTAGAGGAACGAGTGGTATAAAGAGTAGCAATTGGTTCCGGCAATGGTGGAACTGCTCAAAACATGTAATGGTCAAGAGGCTGGCTAAGAAAACCACTCATCGCTATGGTTCCTCAGGAAAGGAAAAACAACCAAGTGAAAGCGTATGATCGGCCAAAGAGATGGTGGCAACGTAATGAAACAACCAAGGCTCATCTAGCAGAATTTAGCGGATAAAAACGGAAATCACGAGATGTAAATCAGGTATGGGTTCATTTTTACACAAGCTTGAACCATAGAGAACTCTGCTTAGATTCGGTTTCATGTTTACACAAGCGTGAAATGAAAAACTATGCTTGTTATGAGTTCGCATGCCCCCAGCATAATGACGCAAATCGAGGTGCATGCCCCTCAAGCTTCATTGCATTAAACGAGGTGGATGGAATGAAGGTTCACTTTCAAGATCTTGGAAAGACTCGACTTGGATTTTACGAGATCTTAAACAAAGACTCGATTTGGAAAGGGAGGTGTTTCATTTTTTAATGCTGTTGACACAATAAAAGAACTATCCTCATAACCCTTGTTTCATTTTTTAACGAGCTTGACACAAGATCAGGAACTATGCTCGAGACATCCGGTTACATTTTAACGAGGTTGAGACTTGTATTCCCTTTGCTTTGTTTCAGGTTGATTACTCGTTGAGGAGAAGGAAGCGGAAGCTGGAGCGGCGCAACGGAACTCCATCGACCACCAGTGGAGGTAGGCCTCCAACTTTGACTGTTTAAGGAAAGCTATTGTTGATCTGTCCTTTGTTTGTGACTAGATCCACTCTAGGGCTAGAGGGGTTGCCTCTGTCCGCAGAGGGAACACTTTCCTGCATCACAAATTGGCGACTCCACTGGGAAGGAAGGGCAACATAAAGAAGGTCAGTAACCAGGTCTGGAGTCATCTGGAAGGCCGGCTGTTGGAACAATTCGCCCAATCTGGATCACCGCGGGCACAGAACTGATCCTCAGCACTGACATCGCAAGTGATTAGTTCCGATAGCCAAATCATCGCTGAAGGGACCACAAGGACTTGCGTTGATGCATAAAATCGAGCCATCGCGGGAATCACGTGTACTTCCGCGCTAGCAGCGCGGTCTGTCTGTTCATGAGCACTTATCAGCGCATTTATTAGACCAATAGCTGCGATGAGGCAGACAACTTTGGAAAAGTGGGTCAATTGGAAACTAGGAGAGCATTTGTCTGTCGTAAGCATGTTTGACTTGGACACATGACACAGTGAGAAGACCGGGAGTGAAAGCGGTGATAAATTACTGTGTAACAAGAAGAGATGGATGTGAAGACATCATTTCTTCACGAGGATCTGGAAGAGGAGATCTACATGAAGCAACCTGAAGGCTTTGCAGCAAAGGGTAAGAAATAACTGGTATGCAAGTTAAAGAAGTCTTTGTATGGGTTAAAACAGTCACCAAGGATGTGGTATCAGAAATTTCATACATTTATACGGGGACTTGGCTTCACTAGCAGCAAGGCAGATCACTGTGTGTATTTTAAATTAATTGGTGACCATGTTATTTATCTGGTCTTGTATGTGGATGATATGTTGCTGGTTGGAAATGACAAAGAAATTATCTAGGATTTGAAGACCCAATTGTCCTCCAAATTCGACATG